>PVLC010029324.1:0-20304 GCA_004027655.1 Graphiurus murinus
AGGGGAGGGAAGGGGAGAGAAACAAAATGAAACTGCAGCCAACATAGGCCTTTTTCCAGAGAGACACAATGTGGACGCGGAGAACATAATCACAATGTAAACTGGTTATTTCCAAATGGTATCACCCAAAAGAAAAAAAAAAAAAGTATATGGAAGTACTTAATAAATTCTGGTTTCCATAAAATCCAGTTTTTTTTTTTTTTTTAAAGGAAAGAATGTGAGCTTGGGGGTCAGTGAGAGTTTCGCTAGATTTCCCTCCTCCTAAATTCTGTCGTCTCCTTTTTTAAGTGGCAATTCAGCTTCCCACAGACATGACAGAAATACACGCGCTTTTTCCCCTTGCAAACCATTTAGCAGTAAGTAACACTTACCAGTGGACGTGTATTTTTTCCATAGATGATTGGTTAATTGGATATTGTCACTTCCAGTCACAGCTTATTATAGACAAGCCCTTTTTTTGAACAGAAATATAGCCAAACAAAAGTACTAATGATCCCTTTCTTTTCTTTCAAAGAAATTAAAGAGCTCTTGATTCCGTATCTCTATACCCCAAAATAATGGATATAGATTATGAGGGGATTCAATGTAGAAATTAAAATGATTCAGTTATCCTAATTACATGTTTGGCCACGTTGGGGTCAAATAACATTCTAATGAGCACAAAAAGAAGGAGCAAATTCTTTTGTTCCAGTAGAAAAATAAGTTGCTCGAAATCCGTCGACAATGGCTATGGCTTGGAAAGTTTTTGATTAAAAAAGGATTTTTGTTGGAACACTTAAAATGAGATGTGAGTTGCAGTCACAATATAAAATTGAAAGCAGAATTACATACAAAAAGAGTACTGTAAAATATCATTATTTTTGTACAATGGAAAATAAGGTGTTTGTGGTTTTGCTCTATAAAGTCTGTGTTGTCTGCTCATCTGGATCCTTTCTTGGGCTTCCTCTGAAGAGCCATTCTGATCTCCAAGCCCTTCTGCACCAGATTCATTTGTGGTGGGGGAACCTGCACAACCATCTCCTAGCCTCTACTTTCTTCCTCCATTTTATTGGCTTTTCAGGACTAATCTACTTCCATGCATCACGGTGGTGTTTAGTTACAGAGCAGACAATGAATTTTCCTAATCCATTTAGTGTGCTGACAGAGCCATGTTCACAATTTATAGAATTTCCTTTTAGACATCTACCTATTTCACAGTTCATTAGGATTCAAACTGAACACCTGTGTTTACGAAGTCAAAAGCAATTTTATCCTAACAAGGCGTTAAACAAGGCATTCTCAGAAAGCCTGAACAACGCTAACAACAAAGTACAATACCCTTGACCATAGAACAAAATTATATCGGTAGCTGCATGAGCCCTCCCTAAACAGTCCAGAAATGACTATGGAATACCATAAAAAGCTTTAACATCAAATTTGCGATGCTCCATTATGTGACATTTTAATTCCTCTATCACAAGTCTTTCATGTTTTACCTTAAGAAACCAAGAGTTTGCACGAGGCTGCCTCATGAAGTTCACCAGGATAATTAAAATCTGCAAAATAACTAAACAGCCTTGGAAGTCTACTGTGGCCCCTTTAGACAGTTCCTTCACTAGGCTAGCTAGATACAGGCGGTATTTTCTGAATTCTGAGGCTCATGGGGCCTGACCCCAGCTCATTTTTATGTGACCCCAAGTTTTCACGTCATTAATAAAAAGAGAATCAAAACAAAGACTGCAGACATTGGGGAGGGGGGACTGTGTACTTTGGGGATGCCATCATCTATACTCTCAAAATGGAAAGGGGAAAAAATAAAATAAAATGCATATAGCAGAAGTGGTGACCCCTGAAATGACTGTGGTTCCCAACCTTTTCTTCTTTTTTTTTTCCTACTGGTAATAAACCATTTCACAGACCTCCCAACTGTGGCCACCATGATAGTTACTGCTTTGCAGGTTTATGTCTTTTTCTTGCAGTTAAGAGTGTTATCAATAAAAACTTCAAATGATGACTTTTCCCATCAAAAAAAAATTTATTTTAAATGTGAAGCCAACAAGGGAATTAGAATGGAAAAATGCAAACAGCAACAGGGCTTCCTTTTGTATGTTTTTTCACCAAGGCCCTTAATGCATTAATGCATTAATTTAAAAGGCACTTGGTAACATGAACAGTCTTTTCTTCTTTTTTCTTTTGGTGGTACTGGGGATTGAACTCAGGGGCATTCTACCTCTGAGCTGTACCCCCAGCCCTATTTTTTTATTCTTTATTTTGAAACCAGGTCTCACTAAGTTGCAGAGTGCCTCACTAGGTAGCTGAGGCTGGCTGCGAACCCATCCGGTCACAGCCTCCTGAATGCTGGGATTACACGAACAGTCTTAAAAGTTGGCTTAGACATATGCTACTTAGTAAGACAAAACAACAACAACAACAAGAAACCCTCTCACTTTTAAATGCAGTGATTATGAAGAGCTGCAAACAAAAGTCTATCTCAAAAAGGACATTTCCTTTGAAGGATGACCTGGAGCAATTAAAAAGACAGCTTCTTGCCAGTCAACCACAGCAGGAGACAAACAGGAAAGCTAAAACAATTGTTTAAAAGTAAAGGATTATGCCTTATAAATTCCACCGTATGTATTGTGGCAAATATTATTTCTGTGCATTAAAAAAAAAAAAAGAAACCCTCCTAAAAAACGAGTTAGTTCCTTAAGAATCTAGAATTGTTTGCAAGGCCCCCATAGTAAATGCATCTAGCCCCATCATCCCTAGAGGCCACATGGCATTCCCAACTCCCTGCCTTGGTACCTCTTTGCCCAGGTGACCTCTTTGCCCATGAGCTGCAGCCTCACCATAAAGTGGGGCAGAGAACCCCTCTCAGCGCAAATAAACTGAGAAATGAGGACATGGAAAATTTGTTCTTTTCTCTGTGTAACAACACTTACATTGTCAAAAGCAAGGTTCTTATGATTCATCTTGCAAACTGACAGCCCAAGTTTGCTCCCTGGTCGTGTTACCGCACTGAGTCATCTGTGACTCAGAGCTCAGCAAATACCTCCTCCATCAGCACCTTGCAGGAGCACCCTAAAGTGCCGCTTCTGTTAAAGTCTACTTAATTTTTACTTTTGGTACTAAGAATGGAACCCAGGGGTATCTACCTCTGAGCTATACTTCCAGTCCTATTTTATATTTTATTTTGAAACAGATCCAAAGTTTCTGAAGGCCTAAGTTGCTGAGGCTCACCTGGAACCTGCAATCCTCCTGTCTCGGCCTCTCAAGTAGTAGAATTATATATGTGCACCACCACACCCAGCTAAAAGTCTATTTAAGTTCCTATATTACAAGTGCACAACCTGTGTATATATAATCTAAGGAGCATATGGGTCTTCACCATTCAGAGAGAACACAGTAACACACTGTTGCCTATTCTTTTACATTTTTGTATATAAGATGTATATATGTGTGTGTATGAATGTGTGTGCTTATATGTAATAATAAACAACTTTAAGGAAATAAAAAGAAATATTACACAATCAATTATCCTTGATATACTAGGATTCTAAACTTTCTGGAAAACAGAAATGTCCCTAGAGTTTGGGCGATGTTCTTCATTATTATAGCTTTACTGCTACTATTATAGAGATAGTGAGTGCTACTATGAGGATTTATGCCCCAGAGTTACTCATTCTTATCCCCCTTCTTAGCTAGTACAGAGTTGTGCCTAGCAAGCATGTTTGAATTCTGGTAAGAATGATGAAACTTGCCACATAAACTTTGCTGTTAAGATGAAATGAGATGCTGGTGTACTGGCACACACCTATAATCCCAGCATTTGGGAGGCTAAGACAGGAGGATGGCAGATTCAAGGACACCCTCAGCAACTTAGTGAGAGTCTCAGAAACCTAAGGAAACCTTATTTCAAAACAAAAAATAAAAAGGGCTGGGGTATAGCTCAGAGGTAGAATGCCCCTGGGTTCAATTCTCAGTATCACAAAAGAATAAAAATAAAAGACAAGCTAGGGGTGTAGCTTAGAGGTAGAATGCCCCCGAGTTCAATCTTATACACATACATATATAAGTTTTTAAAATGTATTTTTATATAATACATATAATTTAAAAAATATTGAATGATATAATGCTTATCAGTCCCCTGATATAAAAGAAGCAAGGGGTATAGCTGAAAGGTAGAATGCCCCTGGGTTCAATTTCCAATACATATATATTCTATATAATTTTAAACAATTAAAGGAGATAATACATATTAGTTCTCTGACATAAAAGAAGCCCTCAATCTAGTGAGACTCTCATAGAAAGCACTAGAATCCTGGCTAAGAGTCCAAAGACTAGAAACCCAGGTACTAGCATTCATAATCCTCTCTGAGCCTTTGTATCTTTAACTTAAAAATAAGAACAAAAATCAATTTCACAGGTGGTAAGTCAGGTTTAAAATTAAGGTCACATAGACAACATTCAGCCACCACTTCTAGAACGCACGTAGCAGGCATGAGACGCTCAGTAGACATTTGGGCACTCAAATTAAATGTAAAAGGCCAAGACTATCATCTCCAGAAATCGTGGGTTTTCTCCTGGTCCAGCACCTTGTATCTCACGAGTTCCCAGGAAGATATCCTCAGATAGCACCTCCTGATCTAGAGGAGTCGAGGGCAGGACCGGGAAGCACAGCCCACGGGGCATTTCCAGCTGAATGTGCCAGCTGGCGAGCAGTGGAGTTCCACCAACACAGTCTCCCTCCCTCCAGGCCTCGTCAGGGTAGCCATCATAAACAATATCAGCTTGCACTCTTAAGAGAGAGAAACGGACATTCTGAACAGTTTCCCCCCTTCTTTACTTATGTACTTTTAAGCAACAGAAGGAAGATGAAGTCTAATTAAGAAACTGTGTACAACCGGTCAAGGTGGCTGGTGGCACAGGCCAATAATCCCAGTACTTGGGAGGCTGAGATGGGAGGATAGCAGGTGTGAGGCCAGCCTCAGCAACTTAAGAACCTGCTTCAAAATAAAATAGGGCTGGAGGTGGAGCTTAGAAGAAGAATTCCCCTGGGTACCACAAAAAGAAAAGAAGAGAGAGAGCGATTGAGATGAATTGTTAGTAGTGAGTGACCCTCAAGCCACTGGGAGTTGATGGTAATATAAATCAGTTTGTAGCCATAACTCGTTATTCTAAGCCACACACTTTTCAGGCAGGTGTGCTAGGCTGGCACCCGACTGCCATTTCACAGATGACACGCGGAGGCGCACAGAAGCTCAAGTCGAAGCCACATCACTCAGTTGCTAAAAAGGGAGGCTGAGAGGACTTTCCACGCATCTCCCACTTCTGAATGCTTTATTTTTAATTTAACATCTTACTTCACATGGTAGAACCAATGCTAGGCTTTTTTTCCTTCCTAATTTCTGGATATGTTGATAATTATTGATTGAACGCTAGAAAAAAAAAAAAAAGGTGCTTTAGAAAACTAATTCATTACTGTCCCTGATGCTGTGGAATCTATGTGCTGGTGGATGGTGAGGCGGGTACGCAGGGCATGAAGGGAAGTAGCAAAATAAGAGGTCCTTTGGCCTTGGGATCCTTTGAAGCTATTTTTAAAAGTAAAATGCTATGTTAAGAGTTATGTGGTGTATCTCTGTGTGTATGTGTGTGTGTAATTATTATTCCATTGATTTATTGCACACATGTCAAAGGACACTTGGGCATTTGCTTGAATTAAAACAAACAGACTGAGGAGCCACAGCCACAAACGCAGATGACTTACCTCCCACCCCCAGCCTCGCCCTTCATCCCACCACCTCCCAAACACAAATTCCCTAGCGGCAAAATGTTTCCTTCCAGAGATGGACTGTTAAGTCAGTGACATTTGTCATCTATACTATATTCCAAAGATGAGCCAGTTGATGGTGCAGATATTCCAGAGAAACCTGCAAGGTTCTTCGAATTCTAGTGAGAGTCCTCCTGTTTGGGCAAGAGCTTTCAGGAGTGAGTCAGGAATTAGATTGCAAGGACCTATGACATGTAACCTCTTTTGAGTTTGAGCACTGCATCTTTCATAGGGATTTCTTGTCTTTCTTTTACTTTTTCCTCTTTCTCTTTTTTTTAATTCTATATATCTTTCTTTCTCTCTTTTTTATTTTTTGGCAGTACTGGGGACTGAACCCAGGGGTGCTCTACCACTGAGCTGTATCCCTAGCCTCACCCCCCTTTTTTTTTTAAATTTTGAGACAGGGTCTTGCTAAGTCGCCCAGGCTGGCCTCAAACTTGTGATCTTCCTGCCTCAGCCTTCTGAGTAGCTTGCATTATAGATATGGGCCTGTGTAATTATTTATTAGTGTCCAACTCTGCATATGAAACTCAGATCTTTTGTTGTAGGACACAAGGAAACAGCTAATCTCAGCTACTGAATGCTCACCCACTCACCAACAACATATTAGGCAGGAAGGCTCTTATTTCCCCTTATTTAAAGGAGGGAAATCACATTAAAGTATTTTCCCCTGCTGCCCCAAATCCTCTGCCTCTGCTCCAACAATGAGAGCTAATTTCAACCTAAATTGCTTTCTCTAAGAGAGGAAACTTTCCCCTCTGTTTCCATATACAAAGAGATCTTAGTAGAAGTCAAAAGGCAAAAATAAATTCCTCAGATATTTCCTGCTGATAAAAATCATTAATTGCACACTCCCAACTTCAAAGCGGAAGACTTGGAAAATCATCTCACTTTCTCAGAACATGGAGAATAATTTTTGTTTTCTACTTCAAAGCACCATCTCTGCATTGGGTCATCTTAATTATTGAATGTGGGATAGAAGCCACCCACATAATGTCACCACTGTCTTCCTCATGAAATATGTATAGGTCTAATTTGGACTACATTAATTTGAGAGAGATAAGATGCTTGGGTATCCATGGGTGAGAGGAAAACCTTTCTAGATGATTTTTCTAGTTCTTCTCTTCTGGAGAGGAACCTTCAAGAAACTTGACTGCCTGTTTGGACAAGCAGGCTGCCTGCTTGTCAATTTCCTCCCACACTAACGTCATTAGAAATCCTAATAGAACATAAAATAATGGGTTCAATCAAGCTGTTTTTCTGGAAAAAAAAAATAAAATACAACTGTGCTCTTAAGAAGATCAGTAAACTATCCGGCCCCATTAAAATAAGAGAACTGGAGTGGGAGCAACTGGGCATCCCATTGCCCATGCCACCATCTTCCAGCAAACTCACACTTCCAGGTCAGAGGCCAGAAAGGAAATATTTCCAGCCTTTTAGTCTGTGATTCAAGTTCTCAACTCTGCTGTGGTACCAAAGAAAGCAGCCAGAGATAACATGTAGATGAATGGGTGTGGTGGTGTTCCAATAATACTTTATTCACAAAAGTAAGCAGAAGGCCAGGTTTGGCCCCTAAGTCATAGTCTGCTGACTTTTATTCTAGATAAGTGCTAGATGATAGAAATACTCCATGGCTGTGCTAATAGAGCAGAATCTAGCCACATGTGACTATTAAATGTTTGAAATGTGACTCACGTGCCTAAGGAATGACATCTTAAATTTCACCAAATGATCATTTAAATTTGTGAACTATTTCTTAAGTGTGAAATAGTCATGGGACCAAAGTGACCATTTTGGTTTGAAACCATGCAGTAGCTGCCTATGGGCTGATGATCAAGCACAGAGAGGCTGAGCAGGCCCAAAACCTGTCCAATCCAAAACCTGTTTCCTTTTCAAGGGGACTCTCATCTACACCTTGACAAAGACATGGCCCTACTCATCAGCCCCATTAATCTCCTTTCAGACCCCACAGTACATACATGCAAAGACAGGGCTCAAAGAGCCCAAGAGAAAACGTGGCTGCCAATGAGGCTGTCTTTCCCAAAGTAATCCAATTAACACACTGTCTCAGCACAAAAATGAGAGAGAGTCCCCACATTCTTTGGTGCTTCTGACAACTGTTTTGTGTATTCACCAGTTAGCGTGTGTGTGTGTGTGTGTGTGTGTGTGTGTGTGTGTATTTGTTTTCGTGGTACAGAAGATGGAACCCAGGGTCATTCTACCTCCAAGCTATACCTCTAGCCCTGTTTTATTCCTATTATTTTATTTTGAAACAGAGTCTCACTAAGCTGCAGATGTCCTCACTAAGTTACTGAGGCTGGCCATGAACTTGCAATCCTCCTGTCTCAGCCTCACAAGTACTGAGATTACAAGGCTATGCCACCACACTTGGCTGTATTTTGCATTTTTTGCAGACCTAAAGAGGTAAATTAGAGAAAGCAAGATAGTAACATGTTCTTTTGCTCTTCTAAGTATGAATAAGAAACAAGCCAAAATTTCCCTTAAGAAACTCACAGGATACTAACTTTCTTCCATGGGCAAAAGAATCTTGAAAACTGAGGATAATCCTTAGTGAGAGACCCCTGGATACATGGGGGCCAGGAGACAGACCTAGACAGATCACATCCAGCAAAGGAAGGTACTGGCCATTCTAATTAATTTTATGATTTTTGATAAAATGAAGTCATTCCAGTCCTAATTCCTTATCTGTGATTCTAAAATCCAAAAAGTAATGAAAAAATGAAAAACAACAAAATCCAAGTGTGAATCAAATTCCCTTATTGGTACCACCTGGCACAAACTGACAAGAGGCAACTTAGTTTAAAAAAAAATTAGCTAAACCTTAGTCTTTCTTACTTCATTGTGAGGTTTTCTTTTTTTTTTTTCCTCTGTAGAAATATTCATGTTTTTGCTTATGGGATATTGCTACAACCTCACTGGGAGTTTTATACAAACCATGATAAATGCAATGGAGCCTACCTTCCCAAATTCCAAAACACATCTGGCCCCAAGGGGTCTTCTAAAGAAAGCTGCTCAGGTAGGACATTTGCTATCAGTTCGGCCTCTCTGCTGTCCTCTGAGACGGTGCCTTACCTCGGTCTGAAGAATGGCAGCCCTCTGTTCTTTGGCAGTAAGCGACTCTTTGAGCACTTCAATGTGTTGCTTGCAATCTGAATTTTGATTGCTAAGCGTTTCAAGCTTTGTTTGTAAGGCAAGAAGTTCTGACTCCTTCTTTGAAAGTTCCTGCTTCAGTTGATCAATCTGTAAAACAACACCATGGCAAGAAATTAGAAATTTACCCTTCGTATTTGACAACTACTGATTTTCCTCAATTTCCAATAGCCAGTGATCATTGATGTAATAGGATAGGCTATGAATTTCCTTAAAAGAGACGACCTCGGAAATCATAGTCTTAGGGATCTGGAGGAAGCCCTATAGGAATGGTAACATCAGTAGATTGCCTGCTAGACCACAGAGGCGCCAGATTCAGAATGAAATGAAAGTTTCATGGCCAAACCTGCTCATCCATGACACCCCCAAGTCTATTACCACAGTCCTCAGGAGGGTCAACAGGGAGCAGACAAAGGCAATTAACCCAAGACATAATTCCGCAATGGAGATGATCATTCAAAGGAATTATGTGGCAAAGGAAATCTTTAAAAAGGTATTGGGGAGGGGTTATGCTGAATGTTGAGGAGACACAGAAGAATATAAAACAGATAGGAGGTATAAGAAAAAGCAATACAAGAAACATTCATCATTCAATTCAGAGGATGGAAAGGAGCAAAGGAGGGAGAAAGGACAGACCATTAAAATTACCCACGCCCCATTCTACTTCTCCTTCCGTCCCCTTTTGCAAACAATTACCACCTTGAATTTGGAGTTTGTCATTTCCTCTCGTATTTTCTAGGCTTACCATGCATTTCTGCATCCGTAAGTAACATACCATTAGCTTTTGCATATTTTAACCGAATTTGTGTCATGCATACATTTTTTACACACTTATGTCCTAAAGGTTAATGCCCATGTAAATCTACATACAGAAAATGCATTCATTTTCAATAAAGTAGATAAAATATTCTATTGTAAGACTTTACCATATTTTTCTGCCCATTCTGCTACTGGCATATATCTGGGATTATTCCTAGCAGTTTCACTTTTACAAGCAGTGCTATTTTGAATATTGTGTGTGTGTGTGTGTGTGTGTGTGTGTGTGTGTGTGTATGTGTGTGCGCGCATGTGTGCATATGTGCATGCATATTACTGGGGATTTAACCTAGGGGCATTTTATCTCTGAGCTATACACCCAGCCGTTTTTATTTTTTATTTTGAAACAGTATCTAAGCTGCTGAGTGTCTTGCTAAGTTGCTGGGGCTGGCTTTGAACCTGCAATCTTCCTGCTGTCTTAGCCTCCCAAATATTAGGACTACAGATGTGTTCCATTATTCCTGGGTTGAATATTCTTATACATATCACCTGGTACATTTAGCAATCATTTTCTTGAATGTCCACCTAGGAATAACTTGCTGGACCATATAGCTTCCACATCTAAAATTAAAATGTTTTCCAAACCATTTATATTAATTTGCATAACCACAAGAAGCTTATAAGCATGCCAGTTAATCCACATCTTTATCAGTATCTTATGTCACCAGTATTTTACATTTTTGCCAATCTGATGTGAGCTTTGGTAGATGGTCTTCAGAAGCAACTTCCATCAGTTTCTTCCTACCTTTATGTAGATATCACTCTCACCACTAGAGGCAGGGTCTATTCATCCTCTCTCCAATCTGAGTTGGACTATGACTTCCTTCAAACAACTGAATGCAACAAAAGCTTCAGTATGACTGATACTGGTATATCAGCCTAGAGAAGGACTAGGCAACTTTAGCCAGTAACCATGTTACAAGTCAAACCACCCTACCACCAGCATGCAGGGAGGGGGATGCAAAACAGAGAGACCTGGTGACAAATGGTGGCCCCTTTGTCTTGTCCCAGATACTAAATGCAAGATTTTCAATGTTTTAACATTCAATTTTATTGCTTTTTCACCGTTAATATGTTATTGTAGCCAGGTATGGTGGTGCACATCTAGAATTCCAGTACTTGAGAGCCTGAGATAGAAGGATCATAGGTTCAAGGCCAGCCTCAGCAAACAATAAAGCCCTCAACAACTTAGCGAGATCCTATTTCAAAATAAAAAATAAAATAGGGCTGGGGGTATAGCTTAAAGGTAGAATGCCCTGGGTTCAATCCCTGGTACCAAAACAAACAAAGGTGTACGTGTGTGTGTATGCATATATATGTTATTGTAATTACTTATATTAATGGAATTTTCAAACATTAATCTCCCCTTGAATGACTATGAAAAATCTTTCTTAGTCATGTTGTTTTATATTTTTTATGTTACTAGATTCAGCTTGCTAATATTTTGTTAAGATTTTTCATCTGTGTTTATGAGTAAAACAGGTTTGTAATTTTCCAATATTGTCCTGTCCTCATGTTTTAGCATTCATTTATAGTCCTACAAATGAAGCACAGAGTGTTCCTTCTTGTGGTGAAATTGTTTGTGTAAAATTGGAATTTCTTTCCATTAATGTTCATTAGATATCACCAGCAATTTTGCCGTTCTTTACAGACAAGTAAAATTCCATCATATGTGTGTGCCTCATTTTCTCTATGCATTCATCTGTTGATAGACACCTAAGTTGGCTCTTGTGAACTGTGCTGCAATAGACATGGGTACACAAATATCACTATAGTATTCCGACTTGAATTCCTTTGAAAAGATACTGAGGAGTTGTATAGCTGGATCACATGGTGATTCCACTCCTAGGCTCTCAAGAGCATCCATACTGATCTTTATAGTGGTTTAACTAATTTACAATTCCACCAACAGTGTATCAAGAGTCCCTATTTCTCAACATCCTCACCAGCATTTATATTTTTTGTATTCCTGATGATTGCTATTATAACTATCGTAACTTGAATTTTAGAATACTTTTGATTTGCATTTCTCTGATTGCTAATAATGTTGAATATTTTTTCATATAAAACTGGTATTCTCTTTTTCCAAAGAACAATACTTCATCTTTTTCATTTTTTTATTCTTTTATTTTGTGGTACTGAGGATTGAACCCAGAGGCATTCTACCGCCAACCTACATCCCCATCCCTATTTTATTTTTTATTTTTGAAACAGGGTCTTTCTCACGAGGTTGTTGAGAATCTCACTACTTGCTGAGGCTGTCTTTGGCCCCATGGTTCTCCTGTCTCAGTCATCCAAGTACTGGAATTACCAGTGTGTACCACCACGCCTGGTTCGATAACTCTTTAAATTGAGTAGCTTAAGTCTTTCATAGTTTGCTTTAAAAAAAATCTGTTGATTACTTGAGGATGGGTTAAAATCACCCACTGTATGAATGAACTTATACTTGTGTCAAATTTTTTAGCTCTGTTAATGGTTTATTTGCCTTACAGTCTACAGCAGCTTTCCTATGGTTACTATTGGGTAGTGTGTCTTTTTGCATTTTCAACTCATCTTTGACCCTCCCTATGTTGTAGATGTCTCTCGCACACAGCATATTCCCACATTATTTTATTCTGCCTGACAAGATTAAGTTATTAATTATTAGATATATGTGATTTTAATCCAACCCATCCTACCTTGGGCTTTCTACATGTACCATCATTTATTTCTTTTCCTACACATCATGTTTTGAATTACTTTTTTCTAATTCTAATTTTTGAAAATCATCTAAACGTTATGTTTTTATTTTTTTTTACATTTGTTTCACTTTACTTCCAATCTTGGATTGTTACTCCATAAATTTAAACATTTACATTTTTAATTTATATCTAAAGTCAAACAATTATGATTATCTTCCTTTTGAGATCCTTTTGGGATCTTTAAGGCACCTGATGACTAGCCATGACTTTCTTGCCACACATGTTATTGTTGTCATGTATTTTATGGCTTTCTTGTTTTGCTTTCTTTTGTTTAACTTATTATTACCTCTTTGCAGTCCACATTTGTTCAGATTTACCTATACATTTATCATATTTGCTTGAAATGCATAAACTGTACCAATGACAATGGGTTCACATCCAGAATATGAAAGCAAAGGAAACAATTCAACAGCAAGGAAAACAAACAAACCAAAAAAATTAAGAAATGGACAAAAGACATTTCTCAAAAGAAGGTCAAAGGTATATGAAAAATGCTCAATATCACTAATTAGAGAAATGCAAATCAAAATCACAATGAGATATCACCTCACCTCAGAATGGCTATTGTCAAAATGGCAAAACCTAACAATTGTTGGCAAGGATATAAAGAAAAAGGAATCCTATATACTGTTAGTGTCAATTTAAGTTAATACAGGCAGCTATCACGGAAAATAGCATGAAAATTCCTCAAACAACTAAAAATAGAACTATCATATGATCCACCAATCCCATTACTGGGTATATACACAAGGGAAATGAAATCAGTATGTTGAAGAGACATCTGTGCTTCTGGTTTACAGCCATACCATTCACAATAGCCAAGAAATGGGAATAACCTGCATGTATATCAACTGATGAATAAAGGAAACACACACACAATAGAATGCTATTTAGCCACAAAAATGATTAAATTCTGTCATATGCTACAACCTGGATAGAACTGGTAGTAATTATGTTAAAGTAAGCCAGGCACAGAAAGACAAATACCACATCATTTCATCCATATCTGAAATCTAGACAAAAATGACCTCATAAAAGTTGAGAGTACAAGAATAGGTGCGAGAGACTGGAAAGAGTGGGGAGGGAAGGATGGGGGAACGATGGTCAATGGGTAATAAATTATAGTCATAGAGAAAAATAAATTCTGGTGTTCCATCTTTTAAAATTTGCTCTAGTAGGAATTTGTCAAACTTAATTTTTGTCTGAAAGTACCTTAATTCTATGTGTGTGTGTGTGTCATCTCTTCATGTATTTCTTGGCCATTCATCTATCTTTTATGGACAAATGTCCAAGCTGCTTTTTAAGACTTTTTTTTTTTTTTGCCTCTGAGATTTCGTACTTTACTTTGATGCAAATGGGTAGATTTTATTTACTCTCTTTGGAGTACTTTGGGTTTCCTGGATCTGCTGATTTGTCCCTATTCTCAGTTTTGAGAAATTATCAGCTCTCATCTCTTCAAACATGGTTTCTTAATAGGTATTCTGCCCTCATTCCATCTCTCTTTCTTTATGAAACCCCAATTATAATGACTTTAGATCTTATTCTACCATGTATCTCAACTTGTTGTTCATGTTTTTTTTTAATCTCTTAATCTCTTCTGCTCTGTCTCTGCGTGTGTTAAATCTATCTTCTGTTTTACCCACTCTACTGCTATAACTACTCATTGACTTTTTAAATTTATGCTTTTATATTTACCCATTTCTACTAGATATCTTATTTGGTTATCTTTACGTTCACTTGGTATTTTTTAAGTTTCTTGATCTTCATTCATTTTTAAACATTTATTTAAACACCTTACACATACTTATTTAGTGGTCTTTGTTTTATAATTGTAACTTCTGAAGTCTGCCCTCTGCTTCAACTTTTTTTTTTTTCCAACTGGCTGTCACTTATGGTGTCTTGCTTTCTTGCAGATTTTGTGATTTTATTTCATTTTTTTTCTGTTTTTTAAAATTTTACTGTGTAACCTTTTGAAACCTTTCTGGAGAAACACTTGAGGGCTGTGCTGAACATGCAGTCCTTCATAGCATGTGCTTCTGCCAGTACTTGGGGGCACTACCAACTGCATCCCCTACTCTAAGGGTTTGTTTGGATCATCTCACATAGCACAGCTGTGCAAGAGCCAGCTGGATTCTCAAAACTAGAGAGTTTTGCTTGGCTCGAAGTTTCAAAATAGATCCTTTTTCCTGGAGTCCCCTAATATAAGTGGAAGAGGAGTAAAGTAGGGAGGTTATTTTTAGTTTACACTTGCACTAAGAGTCTGAAATCCCAGCTTTGTGTGGTTCCTATTAGATTCTATTAGTGGGGTTCCTATTAGATTCTCATATGAACCAACCCAACCTCCTGTCTCTTTTCTCCAATTCCCTTGTGACTGTGAAAACTAAATATTGAGTCAATCCATCTGACAGATCCCAGCAAAAGTAAATAACCTCTGCTCTACTTACAACACAAGCTCCCTGCTACACCTTAGTTCTGACCCTTGAGATACTTTCTAACTTAACAGCTCATCTATACATTTTCAATATGTCTTCAAAATATACTTTATTAAGCACTTTTGTTGTTGTTTTTAGCAACAAAGACTGACATAAACAATAATCAAGCTACTAATGGAACAGCTGAATGTGAACAGAGTGGTCAGCTTAACAAAGAACGAGCTGCATCTTCAGGCTGCACAGTTTACTAAAAAGGCAGATATGAAAGGAACTCTCATCTGCAAGAAGTCAGACTACATCAGGCAACAAACAGGTTGCATCCAGCTAATCAAATCTAAAGGAATAGAAAGTGTTCTTACAAAGGATTCTGGTTCTGCTTAAAGGTTCACTGGGAAAGAACCATGATTACTTATTGATATTCATTGAGTGACCCAGTGTACTGCTCAGGTATGTGCAATTTATGAAACACAGCACTTTCTTATAAGTGAATAAATCATGAACCCATTGTCATTTCTCCCCAGACCAAAAGTAAGAAGTTCCCTCTCTCATATACAACAAGGGTGGGATATACATAAAAAGAGGAAAAATGGGAATTAGGATTACCTAAAATAATAAAAGAAAGTAAACTCTGCTGTGACCAGCATGATCAGCACTCTTCTTAGGGCCTATGGCCCCCAAATCACATCCAGTTGTAGCTGACAGCACAATACAGAGTTGATTCCACATATGAAACTGATTCATCTGAAATTAAAGCTCAAAAAAAAAAAAAAAAAACCCCAAAACCTTTCAGCTCTGCACGTCTAAGTAAAGATGATGTTTATAGTGAAAATGCTCATGTGTGCTAACTTTCACAAATACCCGAGTAGAAAGTCGCTGTGGGGATTGGGGTCTGGAGAGAGAAATCTGAATGAAATCGATTTCCCACAGACTGGTGTCAGCAGGAAGGAAGGGCATGGCAGGATCTCCGTACACCTACTTTCTTCAATAAGAACAGGTTGATAAGGATAAAGCTCCTTCAGTCTATAAATGTTAAAAGCAGTGGCTTTAAAGAGCTTTCAGACTATTGCTGCCATGAGGTAAATTTTAAATAAATATTTATGCAGACAATAACAGAAAAAAAAGGCTTTCCTACAGGGAATATGGTTCCAGGGAAAAAATCATATGCTTCCATAAAAATATGCTTTTTGCTTCTTTAACAGCCATGAACTCAATAAAAACGGAGAGTGACGCAATTGGACATACATAAGACCGAGGCCGGGGAAGGCCTGTCTCCGTGATGGCCAGTGGAAAAGCCCTGTGGAATTACATCACGCGCCTCATATGAAGTCCATGTGGCCCTCAGGCACACTTCATCCCGTCTGAAAATTCTTCCCCCGCTTACATCTGTAACAGCACCAACACCCCAAAAAAACCACGCTGCCAAGGAAAACAGCTTCTTTTTCACAGCAGATCCAGTCCTCACGTCTAGAAAGCGATATGCTTATTATCAGGCAGTTTGGGTTATGAGGTTTGTAACCCATCAGAGGTTTCTAAGGAAATGTGTTACCAGTTCAGAATAAAGGGGGAGATCTGAGACAGCAGAATGGCGTCTTTGGCAAACACTAAAGACAGAAGGAGCGGCTAATATAGAGATGCTGGGTTCAGTAGATGAAAAATGTGTTAGTCTAGGAACAAAGCCTTGTACAGAAAGGGGGGAGCATCATTTTTTGGAAAAACAACTATTTATATGGTACATTCCATTCTCAAGGGCTTAATAATGTTCCTGGAAGTAACTTCTGCTTCCATAGCCTCTGAGAGCCAGTTCTGACAATCCAGTTCTGCCTTTGGAGTTGGGAATTTCCAACAGGGGAGACATGAACAGTCCAGGGCAGGGTGGACGATGGTCTCCCGGGGGCCCAGTTCTCAGGGACAATGCACAAGCCAAAGGATATGCTAGATGCTGGGATTTCTGCCACGGCCCACTATGTCTGGTATCCCTGCCTTCAGACCAGCTGAAGTTCTAAAACTCTGCTTTATACTTTTGCAACCACTCTTCCAAGTACCAAAAAATGCAATGCCCTGGTTTTACTATGTTGTCATATTTAAAAAATCAACTTAGGTCTTCACTGCTACTTAATTTAATCATGGAGCTTTTGAGAATTCCTACCAGTCCCAACTATCTGCTCAAGATCAAAGTAGGGGTGCATGGCCTTCTGCATGGATATTTAAAATATTTCTTTTCCCTCCAATCTGCATTTTTTATTCATTGTAATAATTAGTGCAAGCAGCATTTCTAGGCTTAAATAATCCTGCTTTATCCTCCAAAGTAGGATGATTAAGAAAAATCACTAGTAATAAGCAAGAAATATTATGGTTTGATTCAGTAAGGACCATCTTTCACCGGATACAGTGGTGCAGGCCTGTCATCTCCGTACTAGGGAACCTTAGACAGGAAGATCACAAGTTTGAGGCCAGCCTCAGCAACCTAGTGAGTCCCTGCTTCAAAATAAAAATAAAAATAGGGTAGGGGGTGTAGCTCAGAGTTAGAAAGCCCCTGGGTTCAATTTCCAATACCAAACAAATGAAAATTAAAAAAAGAATGGCCTTTCAATAGAGACAATATAAAAATTGATTCTTATTAGTACTTTTAGGCTGCTTATCATCTATAAGGGATATGTGCATGAGACAAAAACTCTTTTATTTATATTTCTAAAAATCCACTTTCACATAATTCTTTTTTTTTTTTTTTTTTTTTTTTTTTTTTGCGGTACTGGGGATTAAACTCAGGGGCATTCTACCTCCGAGCTACACCCCCAGCCCTACTTTTTATTCTTTATTTTGAAACCGAGTCTCACTAAGTTGTGGAGTGCCTCACTAGGTAGCTGAGGCTGGCCGCGAACCCGATCCTCCGGTCTCAGCCTCCGGAATGCTGGGATTACAAGCGTGCGCCACCACGCCCGGCTCACATAATTCATTTTAGATATAACATTATATTATTATCATTGTAATTATTGTTATATTTAGTTACACTCCTTCAATAATAATGTTTATCCAAGAATAATGTCCATCTGTAATCCCACTATTTGAGAGGCTGAGACAGGGAAATTTCAGGTCTGAGAATAGCCTCAACAACTTAGTGAGACCCTCAGCAACTTAGCAAGACTCTATTTCGAAATAAAAAAAATAGGGCTGGGACTATAGTTTGGATGCAGAATGCCCCTGAGCTCAATCCCCAGTATGACAACAACAACAAAACAATGTTTATAATAATAAGCTGCTTTTTTTGAGCCAAGTACTTAACTATATTCTCTTTTTGTGTTTTCTTTTCCCTCACACATAAAGTTTATCGTGTTTTAATATGCTTTTTTGTTGCATTGTAGAATCGCTATATTATCTCATTAAATCCCCAGGAGCCACCTTCCAAGTTTGGCAGCGTCGACCCCATTTTATAGCGGAGCAGAGTGTGGCTGAATGACGTAAGCTGCGTAGCCAGCGAGGGCAGGCGAGCGAGCGAGTGAGCAACTTGGCAGCGCCGGCTCCAGTCTTCAGCCTGCACTCTTTCCATCTCACCCCGCTAGAGACCTGGCCACTTTCAGGACTCTTAAAAGTTAATATATCTCAGGGACTGATGGTCTCTCAGACAAATGTGGGATAACAGAGGTCGTGACATGGTGGCTGAAGAGCATATAAATGTTTTATTCACCTGGACAGAGTCCACGATGAAGGGCAGCGTTTGCCAATTTCATGGCATTTTCAGCTGTAGAAGGGCTTGAACAATCAATCTCCCATTGTTGAATGACAAAGTGAGGAGGAAAAGCTTAAGCCAAAATAATTTATTTCCCCCAATGTCTTTTTTTCTTGTGTCGTGGTGCTGGGGATTGAACCCTGGGCTTCTCACATGCTATAAAAGCACTCCACCCCTGAGCTACAGCCCAAGCCACACTCTGACGCCACTCCTATCTGTATCTCTGGTCTTCATTCCTAGAGTGATTTGAGTGCTATTGGCAGCTCACCCTAGTACTGCGTTTGCTGCTGCTCAGCTCGACTTCAAGAGGGAAGGACTACAAAAAAGAAACCAGAAAGAGGGGACTGACCAGGGAAACCCATTTGCAATTCTGTGGCAGTTCCTGAAAGCAAATGCTTATATGCAAGTCCTTTGGACTATTTCCTTCTCGAAACTCCAATGTTTGTTCTACATTTTTAGTCATAATCTCAGCACCTTCTTTTAAGATGAAAAGTAAGCAGAAGTATGCAGATTTTTTTTTTCTCTTTCAGAAACACACATGTGATATACACCCACGCATACATGGTAAAGTAAATACTATATATTATTATGATTTCCTCTATAATTTGCAAACTCTGAAAGGAGTATGCATGTGTTTCACAACTAACGAAAATCATTTAAATATTTTTCTTCCCCTTTTCCACTTTCTCACAAAAGTAAGCATTATTCTAACTCTGCTGCATCTTACAAGGCAATAAACAATATTAAAACCTAAGCTGAGTGTGGTGGCACACACTTGCAATCCCAGTACTTGGGAGGCTGAGACAGGAGGATTGCAGGTTCATGGCCAGCCTCAGCAATTTAGTGGGGCCCTAGGTAAATTGGTTTCAAAAAATTGTTTCAAAAAAATAAGCCTTGGTGTATAGCTCAGAGGTAGAATTCCCCTAGGTCCAATTCCCAGTATCCTCTCCCCCCAACACACACACAAAGATTAAAATCCAGAACAAGAACAGGGACATGTAAGAGTACATGGTAGAAAAAGGAAGAGAAAAATATTTTTTAACTTGGTGTGATTATTATTTTCAGAAGCAAAATTATTTAAATGGAGGAAAAGATAAAAGTGTCTCGAAGTCTCCAGACTTATTTGGAGGTCTTCATAAATTTACTACTAATATATGAAAATAGTAGATATTCAAGTATTCTGTCCATTTATAACCCAAAGTTTAATTTGAAAAAAAATAGAAGGCAATTCTTTAAAACTGGTAATAGTGATATAAGTTAATGAAGCAGGTTACTCTAATTAATTTTATGACTATTCCATAGCAAGTGATAATAATACTATCAACAAGAATGCCTGATGTTTTCTTTCTAGAGATCAGACATGGGACTAAGTGCTTTAAATAATCTCTTAGAATTGTCAAAGCAAGCTGGGCATGGTTGGTGCATGCTTGTAATCCCAGCATTTGGGAGGCTGAGACCAGAGGATCCGGGTTCGTAGCCAGCCTCAGCTACCTAGTGAGGCACTCCGCAACTTAGTGAGACCCTGTTTCAAAATAAAGAATAAAAAATAGGGCTGGGATATAGCTTGGAGGTAGAATGCCACTGAGTTCAATCCCCAGTATCTCAAAAAAA
>PVLC010029325.1:0-20301 GCA_004027655.1 Graphiurus murinus
TTACTTTTTTTTTTTTTTTTTTTTTTTTTTTTTTTGCGGTACTGGGGATTGAACTCAGGGGCATCTACCTCTGAGCTACATCCCCAGTCCTATTTTTTATACTTTATTTTGAAACACGGTCTCACTAAGTTGAGGAGTGCCTCACTAGGTAGCTGAGGCTGGCCGCGAACCTGGAATCTTTCTGCGGAGCCAGGAGGAAGAATGCATTTCTTCTCTGTGAACAGAAGGGAAGAACAGCTCTATGGAGCCGCTTCCCGTTTCCCTTTCCACAGTAAGAGAGAGTTCTCAACGGAAGATTCTCCCCACCAAGATCTCAACAGAAGCTCCCTGGTGACACCGATTCACCTATCACGTTTCCAGATGAAATTAGCGTCTGCTCCAAAAAGGCAGTCTAGAAAGGGGGGGGGGGGAGGGGCAGCCTTCACCAGCGTAAAGCTAGCATTTTGTGCACGGAAGAGCAACAGTTCTGTCGAAGCTACGGGGCAGAACTGGACACTTGGCATTTATTCCTATTTGCAAAAGGAATAAACTGTGTCCTCATTTACATAGAAGACATATGGAAAGAATTCCTTGAGTCTGTCTACTGACACGCAGGAATCGTGATGGGGCTTCAGCTCCCATGAGATTATTGGCTGTCGTTCCTTCCCTCGCTCAGTGCAAAGCCCAGAATATGCACGGTGAGGTAACATTAATTCTCCTCTCTCTGTTTCACAGGAGGTAACGGCTAATTGACAGGGAGGAATTTAAGACCTATTTTGTATACTTGTCCTAGTCGTTAGGACTGAGACAGGGTTTCAGACAGGACCACTAGTTTCTATTTGCAAAAGGAATCGATTTGATCTTGGTTGAGTAGCTGAAAGTCAAACAGCCTGTTGAGCAAACCAAAAGTCAATTTCAGCACCTTTTGGTATTAATGGCATTGGAGAATGAACACATTCAGACGCTGTGATTTTTAATACGTTATTTATTTATGCCAAAATCAATTTATAGTCTCAAGGAGTAGACTTCAAAGATATAAAAGGAATAGCATGTTCAGAGCAAACATTTTTTGTGGTTCATTTTCTATAAAAAACCCAAATTACATTTTTTTGGGGGGTGGACCCAATGACATGGGAAATTCTTTATTAAAATTTAGATCTCTACCTTCCAGAGCTGTCTCATTGAGTTTTGGGATTGTCTGAAATACTTGAGGAGTCCCAATGAAATAGAAGAATTAGTTTGTAGGAAGGCAAGGGGCAGGACCATTGTCAGCCCAGGTCCCAAGGTAATGGGACAGTTGTGCCCTCACAGCCCCTGGATCACTAGCTTACTCCTCTTTTGAAGCAGCTGCAAAAGTGCATTGTGAGCCGGGCATGGTGGCACGCGCTTGTAATACCAGTACTTGGGAGGCTGAGACAGGAGGATCGCAGCCTCAGCAACTCAGTGAGGCCATCTGCAACTTAATGAGACCCTGTTTTCAAATAAAAGACCAAATTAGGTCTGGGGGTGTAGCTCGGAAATAGAATGCCCCTGGGTTTCATCCCCAGTACCGAAAAACAAAACAAAACAAAACAGAAACAAAAAACAAAACAAAAAAGTGCTTTGTGTTATTTTGGTGCCTGGTACAGGTCTCAGTTATGTGCAAAAATGAGGAAAAGTGGTTTATCTGCTTACCAATTTCCAAGTTTGTTGCATATAGGTAGATAGATTTGCCCAAGAACTTGGTGGGGACTCGGGAAGAAATTCTGAGAACATAGGTTTTAGGGTTGTATTATTTTCAGCCAAAAGATAAGTGCAAGTCCACTTTGCAAAACAAAGTTACTTTTTTGTCATCCATGGTAAATCTGTTGTGTGTGTGTGTGTGTGTGTGTGTCCAAAGTAAGATTTACAAGTAAGACTTGGAGGAAAACCTGATGAAATCAACAGAGGCAGATAATTTCCCATTTTTAAAATTTATTTATTTATTTGTTTGTTTGTTTGTTTATTTATTTTGCAGTACTGGAGATTGAACCCAGGGGCATTCTACCTCTGAGTTACACTCCCAGCCCTATTTTTTTTTTCTTGCGGTACTGGGGATTGGACTCAGGGGCATTCTACCTCTGAGCTACATCCCCAGCCCTATTTTTTATTCTTTATTTTGAAACAGGGTCTCACTAAGTTGAGGAGTGCCTCACTAGGTAGCTGAGGCTGACCGCAAACCCGGATCCTCCCGTCTCAGCCTCCCAAAGGCTGGGCCAGCCCTATTTTTTATTCTTTTTATTTTGAAACAGGGTCTCACTAAGTTGCAGAGGGCCTCAGTAAGTAGCTGAGGCTGGCCGAAAACCTGGATCCTCTGGTCTCAGCCTCCCAAGTACTGGGATAACAAGTGTGTGCCACCATGTGCAGCAAACTACCCATTTTATTTATTTATTTGTTTATTTTTACCCATTTTAAATGTGAGAGGAATGATAGAGATGGCACTGAAAAGGAGCTGAGTAAAAGTCTGGATTTTGGGTCCAAATCTGTCCCCTAATAATTGCATCACACTGGGCAAGCCACTAAACCTCAGTGAACAGTTTTTTGCTTTTTTTTTTTTTTTTAAATGTGTTTCTGGGGATTAAACCTAGAGGAGCTCTACCACTGAGCTATACCCCCAGCCCTTTTTATTTTTAAATTTTGAGACAGGGTCTGGTTAAATTGTCCAGACTGGCCTCAAACTTGTAATCTCCCTGCCGCAGCCTGCAGAGTCGCTGGGATTACAGGTGTGCGCGACCACGCCGGGTTTTTTTTGGGTGTGTACATATATGTGTGATGCTGGGAATTGAACCCAGGGCGTCGTGCATGCTAGATACATGCTCTACCACTGAACTACACTCTCAGCCCCAGGAAGCACAAGTTTTCATTACTGTGAGGTTGAAATGAACATCACAAAGCATTATTCTGTTTTCCCTATCCTTGAGAACGGAGCTGGGCGTGGTGGCGCACGCTTGTAATCCCAGTACTTGGGAGGCTGAGACAGGAGGATATGGGCTCAAGACCAGCCTCAGCCACTTAGTGAGGCCCTCTGCAACTTAATGAGACCCTGTTTCAAAATAAAGAATAAAAATAGGACTGGGGGTGTAGCTCAGAGGTAGAATGCCCGTGGGTTCAATCCCCAGTACCACAAAAGAAAAAAAAAAAAAAAAGTACACAAGGAAATATACATGGATTTGCATGAGGGAGGGCCTAAGAACTTCCTTCATAAAATACACCTGACTCACTGCAAAAGTCTTGCAGCTCCTGACTCCAAACTCCATGGGCATATGATTATCAGAGTCCAAAGACTTTTTAATCCTTCAGTCTTGGAATCCCTTGAAAAGGATGCAAGATCTCTCCCTATCTGCTCAAAAGTGTTACCACGATAGAACACCGTGCTTCTTAATTGCTGAACTATTTGCCCCCGAAGACAACTACTCAGATTTCAGAAGACATGGGACTCAATGAAAAATACACACAGACCTGAAAGCAGTGCAGTAATTATTTTATTAATTTCTTCTTTTTACATATGGGAAACATTCATCTATTTACAAGTTGTTGTTGTTGTTTTTGTCCACACACAATCTAGGTAAATAAGCCTATGAAATTCCAATTCAGAAAGCCATAAAAATGTTCCCCAGCCCTCCATCCGAAGGCTTTCCAATGAATCTTTTTTTATTTTCCAAACCAAAATAAGTTTTAAAAATTACATTTGGGAATTCAGATATGCTAGTGATTTACATTCCAGTTATTTAAAATATGCATCTAGACATGTTTTAAAAAAGAAATGGTAAATCCACAAGGATAAGGCTTAAATTAAAGTGGTAATGCACAGTAAAACATTAAGGAAACACCTATAAATAACAGAAATATATTACAAATAAATTAGTTCTATTTACCATTTCAAATATTAAAAATCTTTAATCCATTTCTTCATCTCTCTTTACAAAAAGGTTATGTGAATTGTATGGAAACATCTGCAAAAAATATAATAAATACTTAATTTCTTTGAACACTTTTTGATGTGGGAGACAAACTTCTTTTGTGATCCCCCTCCCCAAGAAAATGCCCAACACCTTTATACCAAAGTTAAACAAAATAAGTAATTTTTCAGGGTACATACATTTTCCATTATGAACTAAAAAACATTTCTACAAATTACATCAAAAAGAACGGTGTCACAAAGGTTAGGCTCCTGGGTGTCAGTTTCAGGGGTCAAGTGATAATAAGCAGCATTGTGAGGGGCCATGGTCTCACGTCAATAATTAGCTTTTTATAAAGTGTTTGTACAATTTCAACTGTGTTTTTTAAGGAAGGCAAAGGTCATGATGCCCTGTAGGCGTTCAGCTAAAAGATTTAAAATTCTTACCAAAAATAGCTTATGAATATACAAATACCATTCACAGAGACAAGATAAATAGGCCTCATCCTGTCTCTCTTTAAAATATCCTGGGCTAACTCAATTTCCAGAGCAAATACTCACATTAGAAATATACTTCTTAACCCGAATCTAAGTCTGCCTCAGGGCGCGGAGCTGGAGTGCTGAACATGGTTTTGGGGGGAATGCTGCTGCTTTTGTGGTAGTCGGTGAGTTCCAAGTCATTCTCAGAAGTGAATGTGACCATAGGTAACCCAAGGCCTTACTCCATGCTAACTGGATGCGACCTTTCGTGGCTGCTACAGGTAAAGAAAAGGTGTGTTCTTTTGGAAACTAGCGAATATTTGAAGCTCAACATCTGTTTGCTCCCGTTTTCCCAAGCACTTTGAGGTGCTTTGCTCACCCACGTTAAAAGGTGGTTGATTGGTTTTTAAATAAGTTAGTAGCCCTTTTCTTGTAAACCACAGCAGTAAACATTTGTGCCCTGTGGATAAAGATAACTCAAAGCATCGACGGCTCTGAGAGGTAGCGAATTCTCTAGTGGTTTTAGAATGTCTGTGAAAGTATTTGTGGCCAGAGCACATCACTTGTCTTAATTTCATAAATAAAATTAACTTAGCACCTGGCTATGAGAGTGTATTTTATTTTATTTTTTAAAAAAGCTTCTCTGGTGCAAGCATATCTGATTTTTTTTTAAGTCTTTCATTTATTTTTCAATGGCAAATTTCTAATGCTTTAGGGTGTGAGCTGGACATCCAGTGCTAGTGGATACTTTAAGATCGCCACATTCTAAATGTTTAAACTGCTACAAGTAAGGGCATTTAAAGACTTTAGCTAGACATCAGTGCCTACTGCCCATCCATCAGGACTGAAAATGTAAACCAGCATTCTCCGCCCAAAGCCTGGATTTCTTTCTTTCTGTGTGTATGGATCCTGATATTTTCCCTCCTCGTGGCTCTGGACCTCCTACAGGACAAATTTCTTCTCTCACTACCTGGAACCTCAAGATGACAGTGAGAATCTCTTTGCAATGAGGCAGCAAGTCTGTCGGGGTAGAAAACTTCTTTACCCTTTTGACATAGGATGGAATCTTGTGCTGGGGAAATGAGCCGACTCTGTATAGCAGAGAAAGGAGACTGAGGCAGAAAATATATCCAAAATCAGAGCTACTGGGTTAAATTAGACAGATGAGCATTGTTCAAAGGGATGATAGGAAAACCCAAAGTCTTCTCTGAAGACAGCCTTGCTGCCATGGGCGGTGCTTCAGAACCAGGTATGTGTGTGTGTGTGTGTGTGTGTGTGTGTGTGTGTGTAACTAGGCAGGCCCACTAGGACGGATGTTAAGTAATGGAACCAGCACTTTGCCCTTTAAAAATCACCGCCACAAAATGACAAGGTAATATACACGGTACAATAGAAGTTGATAAAACATCATTTCAGGTCTAAATTTTCTTAATAATAATAGGACAAGAAAGAAAAAGAAAAAACCCTTAAGTAGTATCTTCAACCACCAGCACGTGTTGGCTTCGCTCTTCTTTTTATTGCCTTTCAGAATAGATTGATTTCCCTGAAAGATCAAATTTACAATCTTCTGCTGATTGAAACGTTTGAAGCTGTGATAAATGAAGTGACAGCGAGGCCCTTGGAGGTGCGGCCTCCCAGCCCCGGGACCCCGGGACGCCCCCTCCTCTCCTGCCGGCCAGCTCCCCCACCCCGTCAGCTCCAGCTCGGTTCTCTCTCTCTCTCTCTCTCTCTCTCTCTCTCTCTCTCTCTCTCTCTCTCTCTCTCTCTCTCTCTGTCCCTCCTTGATTTCGGTGAGATGGTGTGATTTAAAGTGCTCCATCTGCTTTTGAAAAAGAAGAACCCTTTAGGGGAAAGGAAGGGAATCGGAGCCCTCGTTGCTTTCACGTGGAAGACTTAAGTCCCAACGGATCACCCTGTGATACTGGATTTCTGAAATACCCTACGGTTTTATATTGCTGAGGTCTAGGGACACACTAGCTTGAGACAATTAACTGAGGATGGCGGGTGACCTACGGGTGTCGTTTCTACACGGGCGGGTTCGGCTTGGCCCACAAAAGAAAGGGTCGGGTCTCGAGGCTTCGGGCCGGGGCGCAGCTCGTGGGCCGGGAAGCGGGCGGCGGGGCGGCTACTGCACGGTGACAGTCACTGGGCTGGAGTGGGCGGCGGGCGGGCGCTCAGAGCCGGGTCTGCGCCTCGGGGATGTAGATCTCGATGCTCTCGGCGCTCTCGGTGGCCGAGTTCTGGCGGACGGACGCGGCGCGCTTGGCGGCCATCAGGCGCTTGCGGGCCTCCTGGCGCTGCGAGCTCTCCAGCGATCGCTCCCGGATCAGCGGCGCGGGGCCCTTGGCCGGCTTCTTGGGCACGGGAGGAGGGGCCCTTCTCTCCTGATCAAAGCAGAAGGTTCAGGACATTACACAGCTTCTCAGGACAAGCTTGGGAAAGACTGGGATAGGTCAGTCGTTAGAACACACGCACACACTGGTTTTTTTGGTGATGGTGGTTTTTAAACCTAAGGGTGGTTAGCTCTGATCTATGCACTGGGTGTTTTATTTTATTTTATCTTATTTGCATTATTCTGGCTTGGCTATTCAAAAGATGTACAAGTTTAAGGCCCAGGGCGAGGCTGGGCTGCAACACTTGGTTTCTCCCAAGGTAGGAAGGATGGGGTATTGCGAATGCTCGCCCCCACCCCGCAAGGCTGGGGCTCCCCCACTCATAGGATGAATGTGGTTCTCTCTGGGGACTCCGGACCCAGAGGGTGCAGCAGCAGAAGCTTCTAGAACTGTGCAGCCCCCCATAGAGGAGACAAGTCATGGGGTCCAAGCTTGGGTCAGAGTTTTAAAACCTCCCTGGTCTCCCTTTCCCGCCAGATCTAAGTAACCAAACGAGGAGGGGGTTATAAGACTGTTTTCTTCCGTTTCGTTGATGTCGCTGTGATTTAAACCTTTTGCACATCACACACCAACACACAGCAATAGGCTGTCTGGGTCCCGGAGAGGGAGGACACCGGTGTTTCCTACTCTGGGGAGGGTGGCCAGGCCAAGATGACTCTGTAAAGATCCTTCCAGGAGCACGGGTCCCTAGGGGCCTCAGGGGGGCTGCGGTGGCCAGAAGGCCATTGCAGTCACAGGGACATCACCGTGTCCACGACGGCTTAACCCAGGACTCAAAGAGGTCATCCCTTCCGTCAGCAGCAGATATTTCTTAATGCCACTGCAAAACACCGCTATTCATCCATTTGACAGGTAAGAAAGAGAAAAAAAAGTGCAGAGGGAAGCCACAGGGGATGTTTAGGAAAAGGGTATTGAGGTATTGAGCTTTTGGGGCTCCAGGGTTCACATAATGCCATGTCCCCCTTTAATAAAATAACTGAATGTGGAAACTATCTTAAGATATGGTGCCGTGATCCTCCCAAGGGCATTCTGTGCTCCAGTACTGGTACTTGGCACACCCGTGCCTCCCTCGTGCCAGGGAGGGAGCAGTACCTAATTACCTGTTCCACCTAGAGTTGCCCCACAATTGTTGAAGGCTAAAATCTGTGTGCCGGAAAGGAGAGAACAGGAAAGCTCAGGGCGCAAAGAGCCTTCCACCAGCTCTGTCCACTTCCTTCTCTCTCGGCCGCACGGGGTGATGAAAAATCTCTGATCACAGACAGAGCGACTTTTTGAAAAACCTTACATATTAAGCTAACGAATGATCTGCCGTGTGGGTGTCAGTAGGTGACATACAGCAACTCTCCGTATCGCTTCTTTGGGTCATTTTAAATCTTTGTTGTGGGGTCGCTCAGTGGATATTTTTAAAAAGTATGAATATTGGAAACTTTTTAGTAATTTCTCTTTCTTTGGAAGTTTTTCCTTTGAACAATTTTTAAGTAATCGATGAGTGAGAAATAAGGTGGGTCAGTTCTGGAAGCTAAATTACCAGCATGTGTACACTTGTAGTGTAGTCTTTTTTTTTTTTTTTTTTTTTTGCGGTACTGGGGATTGAACTCAGGGGCATTCTACCTCCGAGCTACACCCCCAGCCCTATTTTTTTTATTCTTTATTTTGAAACCGAGTCTCACTAAGTTGCAGAGTGCCTCACTAGGTAGCTGAGGCTGGCCGAGAACCCGGATCCTCCGGTCTCAGCCTCCCGAATGCTGGGATTACAAGCGTGCGCCACCACGCCCGGCTCGTGTTGTCTTAAAATAGGAGGAATTTGCCTTGCAAGCAAGTGTGTTACACGGAGGTTGAAGACTTCCTGGGTGAGAGGCCACAGCATACCAACAGTGTTTTATTTCTTTCTTTTTTTTTTTTGCAGTACTGGGGATTGAACCCAGGGGCATTCTACCTCTGAGCTACACCCCCAGCCCCATTTTATATTCTTTATTTTGAAACAGGGTCTCACTAAGTAACTGAGGCTGGCTGCGAACCTGCGATCCTCCTGTCTCAGCCTCCTAAGAACTGGGATTATAAGTGTGCGCCACCACGCCCGGCTCCCAGCAGTGCTTTCATGCGTCACACCAAGACCCCCAGATGAAGGTGACAGAATTGGGGAAGGGATGAGATCATGTCCTCCTTTTGCTTATGGATGGTCCCTTAGGACTAGATTTCTCCCAGGAGCCACTGACACCAGGAACTCGGATGTCATGGGCATCCGTGGAAGGGACTGGAGTGCTGTTAGCTCTCTGACAGCTGAGGAGACCTGAAAAGGGCTAAGCCGCCATTGCTGCAAGGGACGACCCAGCTCGAATTTTCAGAGCTCTGTCTCTTGGACCTGTTTGACCTCAGGCCATAAGAGAGCAAAGGGTTAAAAAAAAAGTCATTCGTGACAGGCCAGCCAGGAGGGGGATGGTGGATATCTGTAGGAGCCTGGTGGAACCTTTGTGATCAAATGTGAAGTTATAGCTGGTTAGTTAAAGTAAAAGAATTTAAGTCTTTATTTCTAAACCGTGGTATGAGGACCTCAGTGAGTAATATTCCCCCAGGCAAATCAACCGAAAGTATAACTTTTGGGAAAAAAAAAAATTCCAACATTCATGATTACTGTGAAACTTTCTGGTATATATTTTTAGACTTGAACAACAATGATTGCTTCATTACTATATTTATGAAATGATTTATCAAAGTCGGTTATTTTTCTGGGCTTCCTATTTTTCTAGGAAACACACCAAAGGTGTAAAGGAAGTTGAACTCTTGCTCTATGGAATCATGCACTGAGATGTCATTTATTTTAGTTTAAAAAGCAAAATGGAGGCAGTTCCTTCCAGTAACTAAAATGGTTAAACTTAATGTTTAATTGACAAAAAAAAAAAAAAAAAAAGCCACATTCCCACTTTCCAATTCACAAAGACAGGTTTTTTTTTTTTTTCTTTTAAAAATATGCCTGAAACATATTACAGATAATATCCCAAATGATTACTAGGTAAACATTGTCGTTACAGTGAAGTTAATATGATATCAGCTCCATTTCACATTGTAAACAGCACGACTGAATGCAGAAGCCTATTTAGACTGTCCAGTGTTTGTGCAGGTTTTTAAATGAACCATACAAAATCTACATTGTTCTACCTTCTTGTCAAGAGGATCCATCTGTTTCCAATTATTGGCCTTTAACTGATGAAGTTCATCAAATTTCATACTAATGTTTTCTATGGACAACTGCAGCATGTCCCAGAACCCCGCCAGGTCCTGGGAGGCGGGCCTTGGATGAGCATTAGGATTCTGCGTGAGAGAGAGAGAGAGACAGTCAGGCTCTGGAGGTGGGCTGCTTCAGGAAGCACAGGGCCAAAGAGGCGCTTTCAAACAGCTCAGACAACGCAGGCAGGATGAGTTCTGTCTGTTTATGATTATTATTATTTTAATTTTTGCAGCACTGGGGATTGAACTCAGGGGCATTCTCCCTCCAAGCTACACCCCTAGCCCTATTTTTTATTCTTTATTTGAAACAGGGTCTCACTAAGTAGCAGAGGGCCTTACTAAGCAGCTGAGGCTGGCTGAGAACTTGTGATCCTCCTGCCTCAGCCTCCCAAGTACTGGGATTATAGGCATGCACCACCACGCCGGCTTCTTTCTGGTTTTTAGCAGGAAACAAGTGAGGCCACACATGGTAATGTTATGTGCTTCCCGGTTTGAGGCAGCGATACTCAAATGTCAAGGCTGCAAATCCCTCCTGGTGATACACCAGAATGGCTGCAGCGCTGTGTTGAGCAGGGAGGATTGAAACGTTTGCAGCCCTATTTTTTATTCTTTATTTTGAAACTGGGTCTCACTAAGTTGCGGAGTGCCTCACTAGGTTAGCTGAGGCTGGCTGTGAACCCGGATCCTCCACTCTCAGCCTCCCAAATGCTGGGATTACACGCGTGCGGCACCACACCCGGCAGGATGCATTTTAAAACACCATATTTAGCCGGGTGTGGCTTGTCATCCCAGTACGTGGGAGTCTGAGACCGGAGGATCTGGGTTTGTGGCCAGCCTCAGCTACTTAGTGAGGCCCTCTGCAACTTAGTGAGACCCTGTTTCAAAATAAAGAATAAAAAATAGGGCTGGGGGTGTAGCTTGGAGGTAGGATGCCCCTGGGTTCAATCCCCAGGACAGCAAAATAAATAAATAGATAAATAAATAAATAAACCATATTTAAACCGAAATCTATGAAAAAATATAATACAACAGATTAGAATAGATTTTCGACTCCTTGACAATGCATTCAGAGAATAATTAAATTAACATTGGCTTTTTTTTTTTTTTTGCGGTACTGGGGATTGAACTCAGGGGCATTCTAACTCCGAGCTATACCCCCAGCCCTATTTTTTATTCTTTATTTTGAAACAGGGTCTCACTAAGTTGCGGAGTGCCTCACTAGGTAGCTGAGGCTGGCCGAGAACCCGGATCCTCCGGTCTCAGCCTCCCGAATGCTGAGATTACAAGCGTGCGCCACCACGCCCGGCTAACATTGGCTTTCTTTTCGTGTGCCCTGTGGTATGGGAAGGTGAACCCAGGGGCATGCTACCCCTGAGCTACTCTCCCAGCCCTGTTTTTTATTCTTTATTTTGAAACACTTTATTTTGGTCTCACTTTGTGGTACTGGGGATTGAACTCAGGGGCATTCTACCTCTGAGCTATGCCCCCAGCCCTATTTTTTATTCTTTATTTTGAAACACTTTATTTTGGTCTCACTAAGTTTTGGAAAGCCTCACTAGGTAGCTGAGGCTGGCTGTGAACCTGGATACTCCAGTCTCAGCCTCCTAAATACTGGGATTACAAGCGTGCGCCACCACGCCTGGCTTCTACTTTATTTATTTATTTATTGCAGTACTGGGCATGGAACCCAGTGGCATTCTACCTCCAAGCTACATCCCAAGCCCTAATTTTTATTTTTTATTTTGAAACAGGGTCTCACTAAGTTGCGGAGGGCCTCACTAAGTAGCTGAGGCTGGGTGAGAACCTGGATCCTCCTGTCTCAGCCTCCCAAGTACTGGGATTACAAGCGTGTGCCACCATGCCTGGCTTCTACTTTATTTTTTAATCTTTATTTTTAAATTTTTTTGTGTGGTACTGGGGGTTGAACCCAGGAGCATTCTACCTTCAAGCTAAACCCCCAGCCCTATTTTTTGTTCTTTCTTTCTTTATTTTTTTGCGGCACTGGGGGTTGACCTCGGGCATTCTACCTCCGAGCTATACCCCCCAGCCCTATTTTTTATTCTTTATTTTGAAACCGAGTCTCACTAAGTTGCAGAGTGCCTCACTAGGTAGCTGAGGCTGGCCTCGAACCCGGATCCTCCGGTCTCAGCCTCCCCAATGCTGGGATTACAAGCGTGCGGCACCACGCCTGGCTTGTTCTTTATTTTGAAACCAGGTCTCACTAAGTTGCTGAGGGCCTCACTAAGAAGCTGAGGCTGGCTGTGAACCTGAGATCCTCCTGTCTCAGCCTCCCAAATACTGGGATTATAGACATGCGCCACTGTGCCCAGCTTAGTTTTAATACTCATGTTGAATGAAATACTAGGCTAACAAGTGAGGAGTAATAAAATAATATTTTCAAGTTACTACATATATATTTCATTCTTTTCCTTTTCTTTTTTTAGTTTTTGGTGTTGGGGATTGAACTCAGGGCCTCATACATGATCTGCCACTGAGGCATACCCTGAGCCCCTGAAAATACTATCTGTTTAGCAATTAAGATGTTACTAATATGGGAAGTCATGTTATCATATGACCACTTTGCCAAAATCATTTGGAAATTAATTGGTTTGAGATGGACTATAGCATAATAATACAGCAAGTGTGACAACAAGTTATCTACGCGTACAAATGTGTGTGCAGGGACTCACTGGCTAGAAGAGCAAACATTCTCTGTGTCCGGGAATTGCCCTTCTCTGTCCCTATCCGCTTGTCCCTGACAATAGAAAGCATGAGCGCTGATTTCGGTGATCTAAGATAGAAATACACAGTCCAGAGACTGGGGGGGGGGGGAGTGGGAGGGGGGTCAAGCTCTATGCTAGTCGCTGTTTGTAAAAGCACTTCACGGCATTCATGGTTAGAGGGCGGGGCCTCCGGTGGGAGAAGCTCTGACGGTGTCCCTTCTGGTCACCTCTCCCAATTCCGGGCAACTGGAGAGACTGTGAAACCGCAGGTCATAGATAATGTGAGGCCAGTGTGTACTTTTCAAACTAACCCCTAAGAAAAAATGATAGCATCAAAATTTCAGAAAGTGCAAGGTTGATGACCATCAAAGTTAATAGGTTGGAAAGAACTTTTATGTCCTTGGATGTACTAGTATTACTGGCCTGGCTCAAAATAAGTATAAAGATGTATTTATAGCCAGGTGAGCTGGCACACACCTGTAATCTCAGTACTTGGGAGGCTGAGACACGAGGATCCCAGATTTGAGATTAGCCGCAGCAACTTAGTGAGACCCTCCACAATTTAGCAAGACTCTCAGTAACTTAGTGAGACCATTTGAAACTAAAATATAAAAAAAGGCTAGGGGGTCAGCCGGGCGTGGTGGCGCACGCTTGTAATCCCAGTACTTGGGAGGCTGAGGTCAGAGGATCGAAGGTTCATGGCCAGCCTCAGCTACTTAGTGAGGCCCTCTGCAACTTGGTGAGACCCTGTTTCAAAAGAAAGAATAAAAAATAGGACTAGGGGTGTGGCTCAGAGGTAGAATGCCCCTGGGTTCAATCCCCAATACTACAAAATAAATAAATAAATAAATAAAGGCTGAGGATGAAGCTCAGAGGTAGAATGCTCCCTGGGTTCAATCCCCAATCCCCCCCCCCAAAAAAAAACAACAAAAGAAGTATTTATACATGTACAGTTCTAAAAATACCCATGGTTTCTGAAATTCATTGGAAGAAATAAATTCGAAAGTATTTAAGTGCTTGGTTCAGTATTCTAGGGATTCAGGGTGTAACTCAGTGGTAGAGCATGTGCTTAGCATGCTTGAGGGCCCAGAAGCAAACAAAAACAGACCTATTCTAATGACATGAATTGACAAAGGGGTTCTCTGTAGCATTTTGATTTAGTAAACTAAAAAAAAAAAAAGTTTCTAAGGCTGAGCGTGATGACGTAAGCTTGTAATCCTAGTACTTGGGAAACTGAGACAGGAGGATCACAGGTTCAAGGATAGCCTCAGCAACATAGGGAGACTCTCAGCAACCCAGCAAGACCCTGTTTCAAAACAAAAAATAAAATAGGGCCGAGTGGCTGGCGCATGCCTGTAATCCCACTACTTGGGAGGCTGAGACAGGAGGACTGGAGGTTTGAGAACAGCTTCAACAAGTAGTGAGACTCTCAGCAACCTAGTGAGACCCTGTTTCCAAATAAAAATAAAACAGGGCTGCGGGTGTAGCTTGGAGATAGAATGCACCTGGGTTCGATTCTCAGCACCAAAAAAAAAAAAAAAAGAAAAGAAAATCTCTGCCCTCTGCCTCCTCAACGTCAAAAAGATGGAAGAGGAAAGAGAGAAAGAGCGGAAGGGCTCAGCCATTCTCCAGCTCGCTGGTGATGTGAGTTCCCATGCATGAGGAGTGGCGTCCCCCTCCTTGGTCCAACCAGGCCGTCCTGGGGTCAGAGGTGCAGGAAGGAGACAGGAGGAGGAGTCTGCGGCCCTCCATTTAGTTATGTTAGAAAAAGCCAACTTTTGTCCATTGATTCTGAGCCTGAGAATCTAATCTGGGATAATGCGTGGTTTCAAAATAAAGAGCTATTCTTTTTCTCTTCCTTGGAGTGGAAACTCAAGCAAGGAGAGCTGAGTCTGGTTCTGACCAATCACAGCGCTGCACAGCGTGTTTGTGTGCGGTAGGTCTCAGGCCTCCAGCTTCTGCAGCAGAAGGGATGGAGTCCAGAGTCCTCCACCTGGGGAGGAGTGGGAGGCAGACCCCGGCGGTTACTGCACTGAGGTCAGGCAGAACAGGAGGTGAGGCTTGCTCTGCTTTTTATTATAGGGCCTGGCCAGGCTTCTTAGCTTTTCTATGCCCATTTCCGGCCTGTGTGACATCATCATAAAAACGAGGTCACTATTAACTCCACATGAGTATTTAGCCAGATCAGAAATCTAAAAAGTTTTAGCTTGAAATCTGGCACCTGGTAGACTTTTGGGCTTCCCTGCAGGAGCCTGGTGACCGGCAGGAGTGTCCCCCCACCCCGTGTAGAACCATCTCAGTCTGCTTCTAGCAGTGATTTTCATATTTTATCACCTACGTGTCTCCAATGGCCAAGTAATAGGAGCCCATTTGGACTATGAAACATCAAAAGCTAGCTTTAACAAGATTAACATTTCCTAGAAATCAGCAAACTTTTTTTTTTTTTAAATGTGCCTGCAGTTTCACTTTTAAAATCTGCACAATAATCCTGGTACAGTGGCACACACCTATAATCCCAGGTACTCGAGGGACTGGGGCTTGGAGGGTCAAAAGTTTGATTGGGAGATCTCAAACTCCCAATCAAACTTTCCCTTGACAGCTCTGCTGGATTATATAAATTCCTTCTGGTTTGTATTTGTCCCTGTAAATAAGATGTTTTGTGAGGAGGGTACAAAATGTCCATGATACAGAGTTACAACTCTAAAATCATATTTTGCATCATTTTGGTTGCAGATAATCATGTTTCACTTTCTTTCTTTCTTTCTTTCTTTTTTTTTTTGCGGTGCTGGGGATTGAACTCAGGGGCATTCTACCTCCGAGCTACACCGCCAGCCCTATTTTTTATTCTTTATTTTGAAACCGAGTCTCACTAAGTTGCGGAGTGCCTCACTAGGTAGCTGAGGCTGGCCGCGAACCCGGATCCTCCGGTCTCAGCCTCCCGAATGCTGGGATTACAAGCGTGCGCCACCACGCCTGGCTATGTTTCACTTTCTATACATAAATAAATTACTTTTTATATTCTGTGTGTGTGTGTGTGTGTGTGTGGCACTGGGGATTGAACCCAGGGGCATTCTGCCTGTGAGCTACACCCCCAGCCCGATTTTCTTATTTGGAAACAGGGTCTCAGTAAGTTGCCAAGGCTGGCTTCAAACCTGTGATCCTCTTGTCTCAGCTTCCCAAGTGCAGGGATTACAAGTGTGAGCCACCATGCCTGGCTTTGCTTTTCATATTCTTTAAGATTCAGTGTGACCGGCAAGAAAAGCCATTCTTGTGGAACTCTACTTACAGAAACAGGAGCAATCTTCGATTTTTTTCTTTTTTTTTTTTTTTTTTTTTTTTTTTTTTTTTTTTTTTTTTTTTTTTTGTGGTACTGGGGATTGAACCCAGGGGCATCTACCTCAAAGTTATATCCCTAGCACTATTTTATTTTTATTTTGAAACAGGCTCTCACAAGGTTGATGAGAGTCTCATTACTTGCTGAGGCTGTCCTCAAACCTGCGATCCTTCTGTTTCAGCCCCCCAAGCACTGGGATTACAAGCATGCACCACCACGCCCGGCTTCAATCTTTTTTTAAAGCACGTGTGAGGAAGCTTTTTTTTTTTTTTTTCGCTACTGGGGATTGAACTCAGGGGCATTCTACCTCTGAGCTATACCCCTAGCCCTATTTTTTTATTCTTTATTTTGAAACAGGGTCTCCCTAAGTTGCGGAGGGCCTCACTAGGTAGCTGAGGCTGGCCACAAACCCAGATCCTCCGGTCTCAGCCTCCCAAATGCTGGGATTACAAGCATGTGCCACCACGCCTGGCTACATGTGAGGAAGCTTTTGCCCTTTTATTTGGCAGTCAACTTTTAAAATGTGACTGTTGGTTAGGGTGCTTTTCTTTGTTTTGATTTACTTTGTTTTTGTATGTCCAACAAGGATGAGTTATTCCATTTTCTGTTTTATTTTTATTTTGAAACAGGGTATTACTAGGTTGATGAGAGTTTCACTACTTGTTGAGGCTGTCCTCCAACCTGCTATCCTCCTGTCTCAGCCTCCCAAGAACTGGGATTACAAGCATGTGCCACAATGGCCGGCTCCCCCAGCCCTTGTAATTATTATTATTATTATTTTATTTTTTGCAGTACTGGGGATGGAACTTGGGGGCATTCTACCTCTGAGCTACACCCCCAGCCCTATTTTTTATTCTTTATTTGAAACAGGGTCTCACTAAGTTGCAGAGGGCCTCACTAAGCAGCTGAGGCTGGCTGTGAACCCGTATCCTCCATCTGGCATCAGCCTCTCAAATGCTGGGATTACAAGCGTGCGCCACCACGCCTGGCTTGTAATTATTTATTTAAAAAATTTTTTTTGAAATAAGGTTTTGCTAAGTTGCTGAGGCTGTCCTCAAACCTGTGATCCTCCTGTCTCAGGCTCACAAGTCCTGGGATTAGAAGCCTGTGCCGACATGCCTGGCTTCAAAATATTATTTTTGAAATATCAGTCTGATTCATATTTTTGGTAAGAGTAATAAAACTAGAGATATCATGTGAAAGCCAGGAAAATGGAAAATTTTCAGTTACAAAACAGCAGGAAATGGAGTTTTTAACTTGTTTGGGGTTTTCCTTTTCTCCCAGGATTATTTAAATGTAAAAAAAATCATCTTTTAATTTGAAGAAAAGTGGGGAGTAAGATTCATCAGAAAGCCCCTGTGTTCCAGGGGAGAGAGCCCCCGAGGGAGGCGGATGACACAGTCTGACCGTGGGGGGGAGGGGGGGTCTGAGAGCCACCAAGTCACAGAGGTGGGGAAAGCGTTACCTACCAGGTTTTCTTCACAGAGTTCTCTGAACTGGTAGAATTTCTGGGCCATGAGAAGCTGGGCACTGCCCACAGCGGTTCGGATTTTCCCTAGAACTGAAAAGAGCAAACAGACAAGAAGTTTACACGAGTTGCCACACCGTGGAGATTCTGTCTGGTAAATAAAGCAATGAAAGGCCGGGCGTGGTGGCGCACGCTTGTAATCCCAGCATTCAGGAGGCTGAGACCAGAGGATCCGGGTTCGAGGCCAGCCTCAGCTACCTAGTGAGGCACTCCGCAACTCAGTGAGACCCTGTTTCAAAATAAAGAATAAAAAATAGGGCTGGGGGTATAGCTTGGAGGTAGAATGCCCCTGAGTTCAAGCCCCAGTCCCGCAAAAATAAATAAATAAATAAAGCAACGAAAGTTCTGGAGTCCTGACTGGGAAGAACGCAGGCCCTGCACGCCCTGCACGCCCACCCGGACGGCCCTGCACAACCAGACGGCCCTGCACAACCAGACTCCGGGGGCAAAGCAGAAATCGACTTGGAAAAACACCCGCGCCATCCACCTTTCCTGGGAGTACTGGGCGTTTTCCATCACAGCCCCCGGTGCCGCCAGGAGAAGGGGCCAGGCGAGTTTGTTTTTTCAAAACCTTTTTACCGCGAGGATGAATTTCAAAAGGCTTGCAGGTATGGTTATGGGTGTGTGGAGTCAGCCCTCCGGATCTGGTTAAAAAGGCCGGCCTCACTGAGGGAGGCCTCTTGGCACTCACCGGTCCGGCCAGAGCCTCTGTCACCGGTACTGTCGAATGGGGTTTGGAGGGTGGGGCGGTCGGCCCGTTGCCTAGGCAACGCCAGCGCCCACCAGCTTTGATACAGCGGCCCACTTTCCTGGTTGGTTTAGGTTTAATCCCCCGTGCACCCTGCTGAAGTTTTCTTTTTTTTCTTTTTCTTTAACAAGCAAGCAACTTCTTGTCTCCTGCGCTGTCCAAGGCGCGCGCCCTTGACTGCCGGGCGGGCGGGCGTGCTGGGACCCGGCGAGCACTCTGCCCGGAGTCCCGGGGCTTTCCCCCGCCCGCCCGGCCGATCGCAGCCGCTGGAGCCCAGCCATGCCACAGGGCGGTTCGCAGCAGGCCCTCCCCGGCAGGCAGGGGGCAGGGGCAGGAGGCAGGGGGCAGGAGACAGGAGACAGGAGGCAGGAAGCTGAGGCTGGAGGCGGGAGGCTGGAGGCAGGAGGCAGAGGGCAGGGGGCAGGGGGCAGGGGCCAGGGGCCAGGAGGCAGGAGGCTGAGGCAGGAGGCAGTGCCCATGTGCAAATGAGACGCCTGGGAAGAGCCCTTGCCTGACTTGGAAACCTTCCTGGAGGAGCGGGAGAATGGGATTTAAGCAAACTTTGTTCGTTGATTGGTGCTGGGGATTGAACCCAGGGGCATTCTGCCTCTGAGCTACACCCCCAGCCCTATTTTATTTTATTTTGAAACAGGGTCTTGCTAGGTTGATGAGAGTCTCACTACTTGCTGAGGCTGGCTGAGAACCTGCGATCCTCCTGTCTCAGCCTCCCAAGTACTGGGATCACAAGCGCGGGCCACCACCCCCACCCCCACCCCGGCTGCAAACTTCTTTTTGGTGCTCTGACTTTAGAGTCTCCCAATGGAATTAGGTCTCCTTTTCTCAACCACATTCCCCACAAAGTTTGGGGAGAAGAAAACTCCATGTCCCAGGGTTTTCTAGTAATTTGCCCTTCTGTCTGTTTACAGCGGCCAGGCTAGATAACAATTCAAGAGACGCACCATACCTCGGCAGCAGCCAGCTACTTAGAGAGGCCCTCGGCACGCCCGTGGAACCGGAGCATTTATAAATGTTTCCGTATGGCACAGAGCTGCTCTCGGCAGACATCTGTCTCGTCACTCATTCTAGACGCTCACTTCATGTCCTCTGGCAGCAAGTCCGTAAGCCTAAGTTTTTCTACTTTCTTTCCAATCTGCTTTTAAAATCTTTCTGCTGGGCTTGGTGTCACACACCTGTAATCCCAGTACTTGGGGGGCTGAGACAGGAGGACCACAGATTCGAGGCCACCCTCAGCAATTTGGTTTTTTTCTTTTTTGTGGTACTGGGGATTGAGCCTGGGGGGCATTCTACCTCTAAGCTACACCCCCAGCCCTATTTTTTATTCTTTATTTGGAAACAGGGTCTCACTAAATTGCAGAAGCCCTCACTAAGTAGCTGAGGTTGGCCATGAACCTGCGATCCTCCTGTCTCAGCCTTCCAAATACTGGGATTACAAGGGTGCATCACCACGCCTGGCTCAACCTCAGCAATTTAGCGAGGCCCTCAGCAATTCAGTGAGACCCTGTTTCAAAATAAAAAACTAAAGCTGGAAATGGTGGCACTCACTTGTAATCCCAGTACTTAAGAGGCTGAGATAGGAGGATCCCAGGTTCAAAGCCAGCCTCAGCAATGTAGTGAGGCTCTAAGAAACCTAGTGAGACCCTGTTTCTAAGTAAGAAATAAAATCAATCTGGGGATGTGGCTTGGAAGTAGAAGGCCTCTGGGCTTAATCCCCAGTATAAAAATAAATAAATAAATAAAAATAAAAAATTAGGGTTGGGCCGGGCGTGGTGGCGCACGCTTGTAATCCCAGCATTTGGGAGGCTGAGACCGGAGGATCCGGGTTCGCGGCCAGCCTCAGCTACCTAAGTGAGGCACTCCGCAACTTAGTGAGACCCGGTTTCAAAATAAAGAATAAAAAATAGGGCTGGGGGTATAGCTCGGAGGTAGAATGCCTCTGAGTTCAATCCCCAGTACT
>PVLC010029326.1:0-20251 GCA_004027655.1 Graphiurus murinus
GCGCACGCTTGTAATCCCAGCATTCGGGAGGCTGAGACCGGAGGATCCGGGTTCGCGGCCAGCCTCAGCTACCTAGTGAGGTACTCCGCAACTTAGTGAGACCCGGTTTCAAAATAAAGAATAAAAAATAGGGCTGGGGGTATAGCTCGGAGGTAGAATGCCCCTGAGTTCAGTCCCCAGTACCGCAAAAAAAAAAAAAAAAAAAAAAAAGAAAGTAAGAGTTTTTCTAAGTAAAAAGGCAAAGAAAGCACAAGGAAAAATACATATATTTGAATAAAGGTTAACATCTTCTATCTATGAGAAGTAATTAGATAAAAATTACTAAAAACTTAGGAAAAAATTACTAAAAAATTAGGAAAACTTTGTTATACACATCATATATAGAGTTAACATCTACAATGTGTAAAGAGTCTATAGAATATAGTAATATTAGAATGAATGATCCCATAGAAAAATGATTCAAAGTTATGAATAGAAGACATTCATAGACTAATACATGTGAAAGTAGCAAAGTCAACTTCTGTAGTGTTCAGAAAAATACATATTAAAAAAGCAAAATTCCAATTCCTTACCTATCAAAATAGCAAGTCTTTTGTTTCATCTGGTATTTAAGTAAAGAAAAAAAAAAAAAGGTGATCTATTTTAATCCAGTGGGAAAACTAGTTATGTTGGATTTCTAGAAAATGGCAAGTTAAATTTTCAACATTTTTCCTGCTTAAAGGAATTTTTAAGGGCAGTTTTATCTATTTTTAATGAAAAACCTAAAACATACAAAATAGAGGAGCTGGGTATGGTGGTGCATGTCTGTAATCCCAGTACTTGGGAAGCTGAGGCAGGAGGATGGCAGATTTGAGGCCAGTCTTAGCAACTTAGTGAGGCTCTCAGCAATCTAGCAAGACCCTGTTTTAAAACAAAAAAATAAAGTCCTGAGGGTGCAGCTCTGAATTAAAATACCTGTTGTTTCAATCCCCAGTAACACACACACACACACACACACACACACACAACACACACACACACACACACACACCAAAAAAGAATAGAGAATAATACAGTAAGCCCCTAACTACCTATCAGCTAGATTTGGCATTTATCCAGATTCTAAGCCAATTTTTATTAAAAACATTCTTTAAATTTTTATGATGTAATCTTGGATATGATACAAGTATTAGGTATATATCAAAAGTCATTTGCAAATGATTTGACCTTGCCTTCAACATCTAGGATATGATTGTACTGCAGTAGTCTCAGATTTAAATGATTGGGTTTATTTTGCAAGTGTTAAGAATGACAATAGAAAATAGCTTGTGGGTTTGCTTTTCCTGAACATTTTTACTATTATGAAATCAGTAACAAAATAGTTACTCTGCTTTAGAAAAAAGAGTTTGGTCTCATTCTGAGTCTTTAGACACTCAAAGCCAGCTCTTCATGCCTTCTCCCTAGTAGCTAACAGGTATGATGTTCATCAATGGGCCATGCACTGTGTTCAGTGATTCTACGTTTACCTTTGCACCCTTATAGAACCTCTGATATAGTGTGGTTGTCCCTATTACCCAGGTAAGAAGGAGTAAATGGCTAACAATTGACACATCGAGGTCATGTTAGATTTTGGGTATATGAGCTCTGGACTTTCCATTTTCAATCACTAGACCCATGATTGTTAAAATAAGACAATGGAATTCCTTAAAAATAAGACAATGGAATTCCTTAAAAATGAATAAAGGATCCTTCCAGAATCATAGATCCTGAAAACACGCTCATTATTTATTTTGCTTTTCATAGTTTCTTTTATCAAGAAAAATTTTTTCTTATAAATTTGACTGTAATATTGTCCCTGTAAAGCACATGCCCTAGACAATATTTGTGAAGATGACATTTCAGCTAGGCATGATGGCAGGCACACATGTAATCCCAATACAAGGGAGGCTGAGACGAGAGGATTGCAGGTTCTCAGCCAGCCTCAGTAAGACCTTTAGTGAGACCCTGTTTCAAAATTAAAATAGGGCTGGGGGTGTAGTTCAGAGGTAGAATATCCCTGGGTTCAATCCCCAGTACTATACAATGGAAGGAAGGAAGGAAGGCAGGGAGGGAGGGAGGGAGGGAGGAATTTTACCTCTTGAGAAGGACTGAATTCTTCTACAAGATATTTGTTGTGCATATGTATATAATAAAATACAGTTGCAAAAAAACCCATAAATGTATTTCTTAAAAATTATTTCACACCAACCATTTTGCAAATGGTAGTCTAAGAAGTAGAATTTTGCTATCTACCCTGAAGTCCCCTCTATGTGCTTCTTTTCAGTCATAACCACTTTGTCCTCTTATAAGTACCTATTACCATATCTTTATAGAAATCATTTTAATGTTTTTATTACCCAAATGCATCCCTAGGCACTTTAGTTTAGTCTTGTCTATTTTAGTATCACATATTTTTTAAGTCTCCCTTAATGTGCAGGTTCTCTCTCTATCCTTTTTTTCCCTTACAGTTTATCAGCAAAATATTATTCTTAAAATTATCCTTTATAGGTGGTGACAATTTGCCAGTACGTAAATTCAGCTGTTGAATGTAGGTTGTTATTCTGTGTTCAAAGATGCATGAATCACCCTCTCTACCTCAACAGATAACTCTTAACTTTAGGTCCCCTGATATAAATGTCCCTCAATCTTTAATGCCATTTCAGGGAGAGAAAATGTTTTAAAATTGAATTTAAAAGTGTACTATATATTAAGAAAAAAAAGTGGCTGAAAAGGTGAAGTGGGGCTTTCTACAGACTTCTAATTGCAGGTAGCACCAACCTACTGAAACCAGCTAAATGGCGTAGGAGCTGTTTATAATAATGACCCAACAGTGTTTCAGGGAATGGAAAGTTTAGACTGAGTGAGCCATTAGTAATGGTGTTCTAGGCCAGTACGCCTCAAATTCAATGTGCATGAAGACCATCTGAGGTCTTTATGAAAATGTAGATTCAGATTCAGTAGATCTGAATCAAGCTGGAAATCTGCACTTCTAATGACCTCCAAAGTGAAGTCAGTGATGTTGGTCCATGGAACATCCTTTGAACAAGATAGCACTTGTCTACCATGTCCAGCTCGACATTGTCATGGTAACCGATATGGTTGCTCCCACTATATGTATCTGAAAGTAGGGTGGATAAAGTGCGTGTGTGTGTGTGTGTGTGTATGTGTGTGTGTGTGTGTCTGTGTATAATTGGGGTAGAAAGCACAAAAACAATAGCTACCCATTGCAAGACACCAAGATGGAAACCCTAAAGAAGTTTTGGGTTAAAATATCTACTAAACTTCTGGAGCAATCACCCTTGGAAATTATCATCCTTCTCCTACCAGCTCCATCTATCACCATTCCAATATCCCTCAACACACCCTGATCCCTACATCTGCTCCGCCATTCTACAAAATGAAGTTCATCATAGCGATTAGAATCTGCCTGGAGGGAACCAATAAATCTATTCTATTGCTTCCCGTGTAAATGAAAATTAGCATTCTCTAAATTTTGTGGACAAGATACAGAGTTAAAAAGCATACAGCATGTGGGGCTGTCCTGGGCTTATTATTTAATCTTAACTCTCCTAATTAAGCGTGCATTGTTAAATGAAGTAACACCCAGACTTAGAAATTACCAAGCAGGTGTTCAAAAGACATCCGTAAGCATTTCTTCTATAGTCTAATTAGTGTTCTAATACATTTCACAGTGCATAGTCATCATTATTTCTTCTTCATTAGTTGCTGATATATGGTATAATGCATCTTATAAAATGTTCCTACTAAGTTTTAGAAAATATAGCTGCAGACAAAGAAATGCTATGAATGTACGTACCTTAAAACACACAAATTATGTATACATATGTAAAACAACTTGTAATTGAGGCTTGACACTTATTTGTATGTGATAAAATAAACCTGTAAATGTTTATGTTTGTCCAATTCTGTTTACTCTGTATTGTAGAATGGTACTTTCTGCAGGTAGAAGGATGAGCTCTGATTATTGTCAGGAAGTCCTGCCGCATTTGAAATGAAGTGTTCCACTGCCCCTACACATGCACATAGTTTGGCTGGACATTTTTATGTAGATGAAAATCAGATTGCAAAGATACACCAGCAGAGACAACCTGTCATTTCCTTGGCTAGAGGGCTTAGTTGGAATTTGCTTGTTTAAGTTAAGTCTCAGGTCCTTTATGAACAGCTTGTCCGATTGCATCTCCTCTTTAAAAGTCTGCCCCCTTGAGTTGCTTGGCTGTGTGTGGGATTTGGGTCAGCTGAGCCATCTTAGAAATAACTCTTTAAGTAAAATAAAATCCTCGATCTTTAAGGTTTAGCCTCCAACAACTTAAGCAAATGGGGAGAAGAAGCTATAGGGAGTGTCCTGTGCAGGTGTCTGACTGAGGTCCACAGGCTCAGCTACATTGCACTCCTCATCCATAGATATGTAACATGTTAGTTCTGGCCCAACTTCCCAGCATCTGGCCCTCAGGCCCAAGCTCCCCACCTATCTCCCTGTCAGAAAAGCAGAGATGAAAATCCAAAAGAATAATAATTGAATGTAGTATTATATTTTGTAGATTTTTAGTGGTTTCTCTTTTTTAAAAGCTGTTTTTTCTGATTGATTGAACACTTATGGTAAAGATAAGCTTGGAGTTACTACAATGTCTCATTATGAATATCAATTAAGTATCTTTAGAACTTAGAAGTAATCAGAATATTAAAATGATCAAGAGTAGTTGATGCTCTGTATTTGGGGACGAAGGTGGGGAACAAAGCAGTACTGGATGTGGTTGCTTCAATTTTACTACTTTGATGTCCTTCCAACATGAATCATTTTGACATTGTTTTTAAGTTTCAGAGTCTCCCTGGTTCAAATATCTACCTCTTCTCCTCTTACCACCATGACCCACTTGTGAAAATATTATCTGAGAAATAAGAGCAAGTCAGAGGCTTTACTTAAAATATCTGAAATGCTCTCTATATTACAAAGTGAGGCTATAAAATCTAAGGGAAAAAAAGGAACAATTGATGTAACACAGAATCTGTCATGTTAACTATCACAAAATGCACTAGAAAAGGGAACAAATAAAAACAGAGATTCAGGCTAAATTGGCGAAGTAATTTTGTATTTTCCACAGTAAAACTTTGGCAGTGAAGTTGAGTGCCTGGCATGGATCCATCTAATTCAGTCTTTGGAATCCTTCCTTTGTGAGCTTCTGTAATAATGTTTATAAAGCAAGTTACAAAGATAACTTTTTAAATCATTCCAATTATTTAAGATTATTGCAATTATTTAATATGATCCCAAGGCACAACCCAGAAACCTACAGATATGGTGAAAAGAAAATTACCCCAATATAGAGTACGGTTCATGAAACCAGAGACTTGAAGACAGGGTCTAGACTGGCTATCAATGGTGCTGAAGATAATAAAGCAATTTAATAGATGAGGCATGACAGTCTGTTTCATGAAATTGTTTAGAATGGATCTCTGGGTTTGACAATTTGTTAAAATAGACTGGGGAACAATAGAGCTAATATATGGTCTTGAGACTCCTCATTCCAGGAAGCTAAGGTCGATAAGTAAAAACATGACACCACATAGAAATGTCACTCAGTGGAAACTGGATCTGAAATAGCCATTTATTTTGACACATATTGGAGACTAAAGAATAACACTTGTTTGTTCAGTGTGTAACACATTATTGAATGATGTCAAACAGAATAATATCAGAGTTGAATGCCAGCAAACCTCTTGACAGACTTTGGATTATCAGGGAAGGAATTCAAGTACATGTATAGTGTGTAACATATCTATTTTTTTTTAAAGAGCGAAGCTGACCTGAAGCTAAAATAATATTGTACAATCAGTAGCAGAAAGAACAGTAAAGAATGAAACTTTGGGCATTTCACAATAACAAAGATGCTGGATGAAGATTTAACTTGTTGGATATGCAAACTATGTTTTCCTACAGTGTCTATCTCTCCAGATAAAGAAACATCAATAATTTCTTAATGTGCACATTGTAACATATAGGCAAAAGCAACCAAAACAGAAAGACTGCCTTTCATATTGTTGAGAATAGTTTAATTTGTGGACATTATTTTTGAGTTAACATATTGTTCATCTCATATGCAATTATTTGTGCATTGAGTTTCAATTTGTGCTTGTCTGGAATGTTGTTGTCCCTATGGAATAAGTTGATTGACCTATTTATTAACTAAGTCTAGGAAAGCTATTGTGCTTTATGACCTCCACAGTGATGTCCACCCATATTAATGAACCATGAAGGAAGGTTTAAAAACCCATTAAAATAGCAGTGCATTGCCTAGCTGAGTGACAAGGCCTCTTCCGTAATAAATGACCAGGACCTCACATATTGAAAACCTCTTTGTAATCCACAGGCCCAAATAGCTTGAGGATGTGTTTTTACTGTGATAAACAACCACTTTAATATTGGAAGTTCGTTATTTTATGGATTGCTTTTGCCTAATAATTTGAGAGTTTGAGATACATACATATATATATATATATATTTTTTTTTGTTGTTGTTGTTGTTGTTGTTGTTGTCGTTTTGTTTGGTTGTGGTGCTAGGAACTGAACCCAGGGACATTCTACCTCTGAACTATACCACCAGTCCTGGTTTATTTATTTATTTATTTATTTTTGAAACAGGGTCTCACTAAGTTGCTGAGGCTGGCCACAAATCTGTGATCCTCTTGTCTTGGCCTCCCAAGTACTGGGATTACAGATGTGTGCCACCATGCCTGGCCTTAAAAATCTATGTATTTAGAGTTACAGATTCCCCATATCAAGGCCACTCATTTTACCAAATAAAAAATTGGTGAACATGAGAGACTTCCTAAAGGTGCGACATATCCCCCACCACCTCTCCCCTGGGCTATAATGAAAACTGCCTTCATTTCCCTTGCCCATCTTCTCTCAGGTGTGGAAGGATGCTGGTTTTACTCTGTCTCTCATAATGTCCCTTTGCATTCTTGGATCCCACATCTCAGTTTTACCTCTGCCATAAGATATTCTACTATGACTTCTGGGTCTTTAGTGAAATATACATGAGTAAACAGTGTCCTGATGAAGGCAGTTTTGTTTCTGAGTTCCTAGCCAGAGTATTTCATACCTTATATAAGATCTGTAGTAGGATAGAAGTAACTCAAGGCTTTGCTGCTCTTGTAGTCACTAAACAGCTCTTTTAACTTAGTAAATAGCTTTGTTTTGTAGTGGGGATTGAACCCAGGGGTATACTACATCTGAGCTACACACCTAGCCCCATTTCTTATTTATTTATTTGTTTATTTATTTATTTATTTGGTCTCAGTGAGTTATTCAGGCTTACTGAGGCTGCCTCAAACCTATGATACTCTTATCTCAGTCTCCCAAATTCTAGGATTACAGGTATGCACCATCATGCCCTGCTGATAATTTATCTTTTTTTCATTAGGACGGAAAGGGCATGTATTTATACAAGTAATTTAGAAAGCATTAAAAATCAAAAGCAAGGAGACAATTTTGTTTGGGCTAGTTTCCCAGACTCTGACCTCCCATGTCTAGTCTCTGGAATAGGCATTAACACTCAGTTTTCCAATTTGTGACCTGGTTCCTTTGGTCACCATTTATTGAAACATGGTTGATATATGACCTGACGTAAATAAGTGAGATACTCTTGTTATTGTTGATACAGAAATGCAAGTCAGCCTTTCCTGATTGCTTCAAGTGAGAATTTGTGAACCTGGGTGATGTGAGTGTTTAACATCTGTGTTGTGCACATAGAAGCCAAGAAAGCCAGACTAGAGAGGGGGAAGAAAGTAGGCCTTTAGCGAAGCAGAAAAGATGCACCAGGTCATGTAGAGGAAAGAGAAAGATTCCAAGAATATAACTGCTTTGTTTCCCAGCACCCTCCATGGCCCAGTTCCCACCCTGTGAGGCCATTGTATTTGATTTGCAATGGCCTGACTTCATTTAGAAGCTCCGGAGATTTCTTGTGACAAACTCACCTTCTATGCTTAAGCTCACTCCAGTAATAAATCCGCCTTTTATGTTTAAGCCCACTCCAGTAGGTTTCTTTTGTTTGTATGTATGATACCGAGGACTGAACCCAGGGCTATTCTAGCTCCAGCCCTTTTTATATTCTGTCCTGAAGGACAGTCTCACTGTATTGCTGAGGATGTTACTGCATTTCTGAGGCTGGCCTCTAACTGAGCTCCTCCTATCTCAGCCTCTCAAGTACTGGGAGTACAGGTATGCACCACTGTGCTTGGCTCAGGAGGTTTATATTCCTAACTATTTTCCCTCTACTTAGAGCACCAGATACGTGGGGATGTCTCCTACACCCCAGAAAGTCTGCAGCAGCAGACACCAGCTGGGTGTCCTTTAATGCAGCTCACTTCTGACACTGTCTACCTGAAAAGAGTGTCAGGCCCCCAGGCTATGGGCTCATTCCCCAAGACTGCCCCCCGCAGGTGCTAGTCACAAGCTTGTGGTTGGTTGAATTGTGTTTCTGCTGACCAGCTATAATCAATTTGCTTGAGTGGCTTACGGAATTCAGGGAGACACATTTTACTAGTGCATTACACATGATACAGCAAAGGATACAGGTGAGCTGCAGGAGAAGGTGCTGAGCTTCCATGCCTTCTGGGTACACCAATCTCCAGGAGCTTCCACGCATGTTACACTCAATGTGTAATGATCAGGTCAGTGTTTTTTTATGGAGACTTCATCGCTTGGGTGTGGATGCTGACAGATGGGGTGGAGAAACCCGGCCTGGCCTGTCTCCCAGATTCATGGGCATTCCTTCCCCCAATTTGGGGCAGGGCTCCTTCTGAAATCGGGGTTTTATCATCTCTCAAATAAGGTAGGTCAGAGAAAGGCGAGGGAGATTAGAGTTTCTCTGACTCGCCCTCGAGAAGAGAAATTCTCATTTTTATAAATGCCTTGGGGAGGGAGTTATGAGCCACGGACTGTGGTTGAAAACCACAGTTATATATATCACAGTCCCACACAGTCACAACAGCCTCTCCTGAGAAATTCCCAGCATCCCTGTATTCAGTGAGTGTTCTGCCTTATACATTTTTTCATGGCATTAAATACTCTTCTTTGAAAACATAGTTAATGGTTTCAAAGTCTTCTAATTGGGCAATAGTTGACTTATTCTGCTCTCCTTTGGACAATTATTTGCTTTTAATATTTTACTATTCTAAATTGCATTGAAATGGACATTCCTAACATGACTTGATCACTTATAACCATTCAGAAATATTTTAGCATTAACCTTGTGGATTCAAATGAAATGAGAACTTTTAAATATTTTGTAACCTAAGGCCAAATTCCCTTAGAAAAGTGGTACCAGCTCCAATTCTAGAAGCCCTGTTTTGTTGTTGTTGTTGTTTTGTTTTATTTTCAGGAGGGAATCTCACATGAGAGAGGTTACTAAAACATGGAGTTCTAAATATGGGAAGATGCCAGGTATGGTGGTGCACACCTCGAATCCCAATACTTTGGAAGCTGAGACAAGAGGAAGCCAGGCATGGTGACACATGCTTGTAATCCCAATACTTGGGAGGCTGAGACTGGAGGATCACAGTTTCAACTCCAGCCTCAGCAACTTCTCAAGGCTTTCAACAACCTAGTGAGACCCTGTTTCCAAATAAATAAAATTGGGCTGGGGATATAGCTTGGAGGTACTGGGGTTCAACCCCCAGTACCAAAAAATGTTAAAAAAAAAAATGATCGCAGATTCGAGACTACCCTCAGCAACTTAGCAAGACCGTTTCAAAACAAAACAAAAAATAAATAAAAATAAAAAGGGCTAGGGTGTAGCTCAGAGGTAGGATGCTCCTGGGTTCTATCCCCAGGATCCCTCCCCCTAATAATTAATAAGTAAATAAGGGAAGATGATTAGATTTACACTTCCAGATGTTAAAAACTCAGTATCATAATTGCGATAATAAGACTATAACCAAAAGATATCTATTGACAGGTCAGTGTAGCTGCAGAAAACAGATGTTGGTTTAATTCAGAGAGCCTCAGGGTTGAATCCCATTTCATCAGGATAACCCTCTACCTCCGTTTCTTGACCTGAAAGTAGAGTTAATTATACATCCCTGAAAAGACATTGTGGAGATTCAGGGAGAAAATGAAGTGATGTCCCTCGTCCAAAGGCTAGCCCCTTGTCATAGTTCAAGTTTAGAAATTGGCACTCTGGGATATTTTGTGAGTAGGTATATTTTTGGGTAGAGATTAATATCTTTTCTAAAATTTCATTTGCTTCCGATCTCAGCCAATTACTTGTATTTTATCATCTCTACATTTAGTGAAGCATAATGATTTTGATAGGAATATAATGTTAAGTGACTTAATAGAGGATCTGTCTCTGGAGGATGTCTGAGACTTTGGTGGAAGTGGAGTCCATTGGTTACCTGGCAAAGGCTTGGTTTGTCATGGAGACCTTCGTATGTTTAATCTCTGAGGAGTGTCAAGCGCCATTTACTGTGCATTCACTCTATTAAAATTATATTAAGTTATGAGGCTTATGTGCCAGTGTCTAGCTTGATTTTGCTACATTAGTCACTTTATTTTAGAATGATTTTTGTTTTGTCCCAAAATTTCTGAGGACTTTCAGTGTCCCCCCTCTACCGATGCAGTAGTAACAAAATAATACAAGACTCTTTAACATACAACCTCTAAGATTCATAGATACCTGGATGGTAGGAATGGGAGTGTTTCTCAGAAGTCTCAGGAAGATATTTTTAATCAAGTAACTTGAGCATCTCTTTACAATTGCCAGGTCTAGCAGCATGTGATGCTCCAGTTGGTTTAGGCCAAAGTCTCATGATCCACTGTTGAGCTGGGTGAAGGAGGAGCTTTCCCCAGAGAAAAGTCCATGCGTGTGGATTGAAAGAAAATAGTGTTCATGTTGGAAGGAGAACCAACAGGTGTGCATTGTGTCTTACTGCATGGCTCCATTGTAGTTCTTGTGAAATAGATGAGAAGTTTACCACATACCTGGCTTTCTCTTCCCACTCACAGAGTAAATCAGGCCTTTCTATTATATCTCCCCCATTTTTCTATAATCTCCTGTCTACACTCAACAGATATGATCCTCACCATGTCTTCATTTGACTACTTTAGGAATCTCCTCTCTGCTATCCCTACAACCACTCTTTTCTCCATCTTATCTATTTTCTACACTGTAGGTAGACTCATGTTTTCCAAAAGCATATTTGGGTGGATAATTTCCCCACTCAGCAGAAAATCTTTTCAGGTTTTCCTATTACTCTTGGAAATGATTCCAAATTAGTTCTAAAATTAAAAAAAAAAAATCTTAAATGAGCTGACCCGTCCCTGTCTCTCTGCATAGTTTTACCATTGTTAATTGTTTCATTTCTTCTGGTCTATCTGTTCCTATAGTGTATGTCACTGTCTTCATACTATAGAAAAAAGGTCACTCAGCTGTGCACATTGACACACGCCTATAATCTCAGCCTTGACTTATTTAGGATGGAAACCTCTTATGGTAATGTGAAGACTGCTAGCATTTCTTAGCTTCTATTTCTCTTAACACCAGCCTGGGTTTCCTTCAGAGAACCACTTCTTCCTGGTGTGCTGTGTTGATTAGATCAGTCAAAACATTTTGCCACATCCTAGTCAAGAAGTGGATCTTGGTCCAACCAAAGTCCATTAGATCATCTCTAATGGATATATCAGATAGCTTCAATTCCAGTGGTAACTCAAAAACAATGCCAGCAGTGGTGTTAACAAGAAACCCAGAATTGCCTTGGTTTACCTTTAAGACAGAAAGTCATTCCTGTGTGTGTGTGTGTGTGTGTGTGTGTGTGTGTGTGTGTGTATGTTTCTGGAGATTGAACTAAGAGGGTTTCTAACTTGGAACTATACCCCTATACTCCTAGCTCCATTTTTTTTTTCATTTTGAAACAGGGTCTTGCTAGATTTTTGAGGGTCTCACTAAGTTGCCAAGCCTGGCTTCAAACCTGTGATCCTCCTGTCTCAGCCTCCCGAGTACTGCAATTACAGGCATGTACCACCACACTGGCTTCATTCTTGTGTTGATTTTCTAATTTTTCAATTTCCTCCAGGTTAACGTATATGCATGTATGAACGTGAGTGTGTGTCCACTCAGGAAGAGTATCTCTCTGTGGCTTTTCACAGAAAGTCACATGGATTTCTTTCCCTTCTAGCGACTTTTAATTTTTCTTTTATGGCCAATAACCCTTGTTTTTATTCTTCCAAAATTAAGCCAGAAACCAAAGACAACAAAGAAATCTAATAAAACACACAAGAACCAATTGAAATTGCTTATGTTTACTACATAGATTCCTATTTCTAGATTCGGATTTAGGGCTCAAAAATTCAAGGACTGAGCTAGCCTATTTCTAAGATCCCAGGTTTTATTTTAGAGATTTTAATATTGTAGGGCTGAAAGCTTTTCTTTTAAGCCTCTATACAGATACTATTCATATTCTGAGACTCAAATGTGACATATTTAAAACCTGATAGGAAATTGTTGACTTAAATCTCATTTTACAACATAACTAAGTTGACAGAAACCAAATATTCTCAGCTGTAAAAGAAAAGACTTTATTGTATGAAATTGTCTTTCAAACACTAACTTAAAAGTGCATTCACCAGAAAAAAAAAAAAATCAACAAAATACCACCCAGTGCGAAAAATAGCCATGATTTGGGGCCAATTTTGCTCTATGAAATTTTAGATTATACAGCCTTCTCAGCATGTGGCCCCTTTCTCTTGAGAATCAATTATCAAATGCCTGCTCTGCTTATTTTGCAGTAATAATTAAAGCAGCATTTTCCCCCCTGAAAAACAAATTTTATTTATTTTGCTCATAATTTCACTGAACTCCCCCTTTCCCTGGGTGGAGTTGTCTGACTTTAAAATCCAGTGGCATGAGTCTAATCCTTAGAATCTAATAAAGATTCCATCAGTACAAAATCGTTATCCTTAGGCAGAAAGAGAACCAATTCAATTATGATGTGGGTTGAAAAATTGAAAGACTTTTTAACTTGAGGGTGGAAAAGTTGTAGTATATATTAAAATGGTTAGTACAAAATCCTTGCTTCCTGGCTAACACATGCTAATATGTTCTTTTGTTACCCTCTAATTTATATGATTCATGTAAGCCTCCAGCCAGCGAAATGCGTTACTAAATTTTGGGTGCATTAAAAAAAATAGCAAAGCAATGAATAGTGAAGTTATTAACATCCGTGTCGGCTTGTGTTATTAAGCCATACACATCAAAGCTGGTCATACAAGGAAAGAAACATTATAATGAAGTACAAGAGCATTTAATCAGGATTCCTAAAGGTCATCAAAGCATCATGACACTCAACCATGCATAACTGCAGTCTGAAATAAATACCTAATATGACACATTAAGAATCCGTTTAATAACAGGTCCATGTGCTATTTCTATTAATGAAGGAATTCACCATTCGACTGTTGGAGACACAACTGATTCTGGTCTCAAATCATATTTTGCTGCTCCCTAAATTAATTATATATTAACAAGGATATAAAAGAGTTCTGGAACAAAGGACATTTTTTTATTTACTGTCTACCAGTGAGCAGATAACTGATGATCCCAGTATAAGCTCAGAAAAGGCCATTCGACGTTCATTGTGTAGGGGAGCCACGGGCTAGCCCAATTTAAGTGATCAGTAGTTTATTAATAATTTCTTATTTATGATGGTGCTTTATGAGCTTCAGGACAAGTATGCACATTTTAATACTTAAAAGCTGCAAATATACACCTTTAAATATTTCACATTAATAGGCTAAAGACTGACTGATATGCCTTCTCATTGGGTTTGAAGGCTTTAGTGGGGAAGAATCACAAAGTATATATACCTTCTGTGAGAGAGTCATACATCTAACTTCTAAAGTGTGCAAGTTTTGCAATTGCTTTAGAGGTAATTATAGTTTGTGCAGTAAGCAGTGATATCAGTAGAATAGTGGAAGGGGATTGTAGAATGGAGAAGAGGAGAGAGGAAAGGAGGCTTGAAGAAGGAAACAGACCAAATACTAGTAGGTCCATGTATGAAGGTGTCACAAACAACTATATTAGCATGTACCGGGAGGGAGGAGAGGGCTATAGTGTGATGTAGTTAAGAGAAAACCACAACAAAAAATATTGTATGCATAAAGGAGTATACATCTATATTGCACCAATAAAATTCTGGAAAAAAAAAAAAGAACAACAATGGGGAAATGGAACACAGTTTAAGGTGGGTAAATTTGTGCCTGAAACCAGTGTTCAGTGTGGCTGCCTCTTTTTATGGCTGCCCTTCTCACCAAGACCCTGTGAGCACAACCAAAGAAGTCCTCTTTTCACTCCTTAAAAACTCAGGCCTGGCTCAACCATCTTTTCCTACATCCCAAGAGACTCTGGTGTCAAACTCTATTAGTAAGCAGGCTCCAGATTTCCCTTACACACTTCCATAGGCTGCTCCTATTTCTTTGAGCTCTTTTTCCTTCCTCCAAAACCTGATCCCATCCCAAGAGTATTAATCCTATTTTAATGCTAAAACCGGTCCATGTGTATTCTCTGTCCTCTGCCCAGGTCCACACCAGCAAGGTAAAATTCTTGGACCATTTTAATTAAAGATTATAATAATTCTTTGGATGTGGTGGCACACGCCTGTAATCCCAGTACTTGGGAAGCTGAGACAGGAGGATTGCAGGTTTGAGGATAACCTCAGCAACATAGTGAGACTAGAATAACCTTATGAGACCCTGTTTCAAATCAAAACAATAGAATAGGGCTGGGAATATAGCTCAGAGGTAGGACACACCTGGGTCCAATCCCCTGTACCACAAAAAATAAAAATAAAAAGATTATAATAATTCTAGTTAAATAATCTCATGATTGAAGAGCTAAATGTATAAGATTGGATGCCCAAAGCAATGCTTTTGATTAAATAAGACAATGTTTAATTGTATCTCCTCTATTCCATATATATTTGTTGAATATCTACTCTGGTGGTAAATTGATTATATCATTTGATTTCTTAACAATTTTATTTATACATATTATATATATATATATATATATATATATATATATATATATATAACCATAAGAGTATACATATAATAACTAAAGAACACAATGTGTTTTCCCAAAGCAAGCACATTCAGATAGCCAGCAACCATAGTTTTTAAAAAAGGAACATTACCAGTCTCCCTAAAAGTCTCCTTTGCTACCTCCCAGTTGCCTGCCAAGGATAACCACTCTTCTGACTTTTGACAACGCAGGTTTTCTCTTACTTTACATGATGGGTTCATATGGCATATACTCTTTTGCATCTGACTTATGTCACTAGACATTGTGAGGTTCATCAATAGCAAGTGTAGTTGTTGGTCATTCATTCTCCCTGTCGTATAACTTCCTATTATAGGAATGCCCTATGGGATGTGTGCGTGTGTGTGTGTGCACGTGTGTGTGTGTGTGTACACATTCAAGTATGGAAAGACATTTCCCAGTAGGGCACATTATGAATGATATTGCTGTGGACCACCGAATCATTGAATATATGTCTTTTGTTAAATGTTTGACATGGGGTATAACCCTCACAATGGAATTGCTGGGTTGGGGGCTAGGTAGTAGATAAAAAAAGAGGAGTAATTTTAACAGATGTATCTGGACTAAATCTGTTAATGGCTATATGGTATGTAGACTCAGATAAAATGGCAGCTGGGAAAAACATCCTGCTAAATGTTATTTAATATTTTAGTTGCCTGGATGCTGTGGGGTAATGACAAAAATTAGGTATAGAGTTAGACTTCTTGAGTCTAAGCCCTGGCTCTGTATCGGTCTAGGAAAGCTTTTGGCATCTCTGTGCTTAGTTTCCCTGATTAGCAAGTTGGGGACTATGGAATGGACTCCCAAGAAAGTTCTGAGAATTAAATGAGATAAGGTATGTAAAGCACCTGGAACAAGGCTCAGGTGATGCTAAGTACTCAAATATTGGTCATTATTATTCTGAAGACTGATAGGCATTCGAAAAGGTTCTTTCCCAGACTGCAGACTCAATTAAGCAAAACAAAAGGAATGTAATTATTTTTATTGTAACTCATAATCATGGTATCAGGTTATCTACTTATCAGATTCTCTGAGAAATGCTAGAATTACAGGTGAGTTAATCAGATGTCATGGTGGGGGCAGGAGGGTAGAAGTGCATGTGTTTACTTTTCCAAATAAAATCTCTTAAATAATGTCAAATGTATGTGACCTGTTTTATGTAGCTCAGAAGTCCTCTCCTTGGAGAAGCCCCTTCTAAAGCCCATACCCTCATCCCCACACCCTTCCTCTCTGTATAGTCTGTCTTGTATTTAATCAGCTGCCATTTTAATTCACCCTGTTGCAGATATTTATATTTATACCTAATTCTTGTGCAGGACCCATGTGTCCAACATAGAATAGCTATTTAATAGGTTTTTGATGGAATTATAAAACTATCAGAATATTTATTTATTTATTTATTTATTTATTTATTTATTATGAGTTGAACTCAGGGACATTCTATGTTTGAGCTACACCCCCAAGCTATAGTTTTTTGGAACAGGGTCTGACCAAGTTCCTGAGGGTCTTACTAAGTTGCTGAGGCTGTCCTCAAACATGAAATTCTCTTGTCTCAACTTCCCATCCTATCAGAATTTATTAATGCTCAATAGCATTATCTTTGTCTATAGCATGTTACTGGTAGAAGCCTTGACCCTATTACTTCCAGTGAAGTAATCATTACAAAGGAAATATAGTCTGTTTTCCACAAACTTTGAATGTACTTTTCAAAATATATTGTAGATTTGATGATTGCCTAGATTTGGAATAATGCTATATATTACCCAGTATCTTAAGAGTTAAATGGATTTCAATTCTTGGGAGGCTGAGACTGAAGGATCCTAAGTTCAAGGCCAGCCTCAGAAACTTAACAAGGCCCTCTGCAACTTAGTGAGACAAAATATGTAGAAATGACTTACTGTTATGAAGTAAGAAATGGATTCTAACATAGAAATAACTGCCTTAAAATGGAATATTTAGAAGATTATTTATTTATAAACAAGTCATGATCTACCGAATAGAAAAGCCTTCTTCAATTTCAGGCAGTCTTTGAGGAATAAACTTATACCCTTCCACATCCTGACATCATGTGCTCTGAAATGTCTGAGAAAATGGTCAGTCATTATTCAGTAGCTTTTAATTTTGCCAGATTAGACTCTATTGAGACACGTTTGTTTGTACACACTCTCAGCCAGGTGATAAGCACACCCAGGTCTCGGTCACTACAGGTTGACAGTATTGAAAGCAACTGAACCAGCAGATTCAGCGTGTTTGTGGTTTATTTGCTCGGTGGCACTGAGTATTGATTAATGACATAATAAATCTTTTTGAGACTTCCTTTCCACTGCCGATGTCGCGTCCTGAGATGAGAGCTACAAGCATGAGTAGAGGCGAGGACATGCATGTCAAATAAGATAAGTTGGTCTACAATCAGGACGGATGAGTAAATGCTTTGGGGGAGTTACCTTCTAGCTTTTTCTCAACCTCGCACTGTAAAATTGTTTTTCAAAGCCGCCTTCAGATGCTTTCCTCAGTCTCTATTGCATTCATTTGGATTTAAAACTTTCCACTCCATCGGTATAATCATAGGGAACACATTCAGAAGGCTGATACTGTAATAGATGATTCTCTACATCCCAGGGCTGTTCATTTTAACTCTATGGCATCACAGGATATTTATCAAAGATGTTATTAAAAGTAGAGATAAGGATTTAGGAAGACATACTCAAATCTTACTCCTGTCCCTGGCTAGTTGTGCAACTTGGAACTAAATCTGTTTCCTTACTTATACAATGGGATTCTGTTACCTGATGGTAATTAAAGGCTGTTAGAATATAAGTAAAGCATTTAGCACAGTGCCTTGTACATGATAAAGATTCCATATATATGGGAAAACATTTCACTTCTTTGAATAATGGGTATAATTTCTCCTACCAACATTCATTCACTTAACCATTATTCATGAAATACCTCTCACATACCAAGCACTGAGCTAGGTACCAGTTCATTACTTAATATAGCAAATTATATAATACAGCATTTATACAGAGGTATGGAGTCAGATAATCTGGAGTTAACAAACCGACATAAAACCTACTCCCAAGCTGGGTGTGGTGGCACACACTTGTAATCCCAGCATTTGGGAGGCTGAGACCAGAGGATCCGGGTTTGTGGCCAGCCTCAGCTACCTAGTGAGGCATCAGCCCTCAATGGATTTAAAGGCTAGAGCAGCAGTGGTTTTTATTTTATTTTGGGTACTGGGGATAGAACTCAGGAGCATTCTACCTCAGAGCTATACCCCTAGTCTCCTTTTCCCCTTTTTATTTTATTTTTTATTTTGGAACAGAGTCTTACTAAGTTGCTGAGGCTGTCTTTGAACCTAAGGTCCTCCTGTCTCAACCTCCCAAGTACTGGTATTACAGGCCCACACCACCATGTTCAGTTTAGAGCAGTGATCCTTAATCAGAAATTATATTGTCCACTGGAAGTATTTGGCATCATATGGACTTTTGTTGTTACCGTCATAGCGGGGTGGGGGTTATGTTTGTGGAATATCGTAGGTAGGGACTAGGGACACTAATTTCATAATGCTCAGAAGAACTCTCAACAACCCAGTAATAGATCCAAAACCTCAATCATGCCTAGGTTGAGAAACCCTGGGCTACATTAAACCATTAAGCACATACATGCAGAATTAGGCCACACAGCGGGTTACATTGCAGTTATTTACAAAGAGACAAACAGTGCTTGGTGGTAATCATAATGGCCACTAATGCAGTTGAGCTCAATTATGTACCTATGTGCCTCAGCCTACTTGATCCTCTCCAGAACCCTCTGGCAGAGGGGCATGATTGCTAAGTTCATTTTGCAAACAAGGAAGCTGAGTCTCAGGAGATTAGATTAATTGCTGGGGTGAAAAATTACAAAGCCAGGATTTGAATCCAGGAAATTGGCCTTAAATCCCGTTATTTCAACTGGTAGGCCAAGTGCACAAAGCCTTCTGGAGACTCTCCTAATAAGAAAACAATATGAGACACGGAATTTAAAGGTCTGGACTATGGTTTCATTGTGGCTATAATGTCACTGAGCCTCAGTTTCCAAACATGTGAGATTTGAGCTTTGCCAATTATGCGGTCCTCTTTAAGTGACTCTTCAGCTTTAAAACTGTTTTTTTTTTGTTGTTGTTGTTGTTTTGTTTTGTTTCTGACAGTCATGGTTGCTTGCATTTGTAATCCCAGTACTTGGGACTCTGAGATAGGAGAATCACAGGTTCAAGGACAGCCTCAGCAAACAGTGAGACTCTCATCAACCTAGTGAGACCCTGTTTCCAAATAAGAAAATCAGCTGGGAGGATGGCTCAAAGGTAGAATGCCTCTGGGTTCAATCCCCAGTACCAACAAAAAATATTAAACAAATTGTTCTTTCAACACACTTTTCAATGCCTGATAAGATGTAAACAATGCCTGGGTATTTGTATGACACAGAAATGATTGTTGTTATTATTATTATTACTATTATTATTATTATTATTTTGCTCCAACCCCAGATCTTTTAAAATTTTTTGTTATAAAACAGGGTCTAAGTTGCTGAGGGTCTTCCTAAGTTGCTGAGGCTGGCCTTGAACCTGTGATGCTCCTATCTCAGTCTCCCAAGTACTGGGATTACAGGTACCTCCATGTCTGGAAAATTATGCTCTGTTAAATAAAAGAGAATAAAGTAAAATTCCAGGATTCAAAGACCTTATATACTCAAATAACAGACTAAATTTTTTAAAAGAAGGTACACATACTTCTCTGCATGCACAGATTGGGAAATGGCTGTAATTCATTAGAATATGCCATCCCATCTTCTTCATGAGGAAACTGAGGGCCAGGTCATTTCGGTGACACCATCCATGACGTAGATCACACTTGAATAGTTACATCTTTTTTTTTTTTTAATTTTTTTTTTTTAGCATGGATTTTTATACATTTCTTGGGTACAACAGGGTTAATCACACATTTTTGTTGGGTACACGCTAGTACAGGTAAAGACATCCATGCACATATTTCTCATTAACCCTTCCCCAATTCCCACCCACCCTCCCCCTATCTCCTGGTCAGTTTAGTGATTGACTTTGATGTGATCTTGTAAGTACAT
>PVLC010029327.1:0-20219 GCA_004027655.1 Graphiurus murinus
AGAATAGCTATTTTCAGCAGACTGCTGTGCTCCTCCCCTATCTAAAAGGTAATCTCTATTTTGACCTTTATCTCCCAAGATCAGTTGGGCTCACTTTCATGCAAATGGAACGCTGAGAGTTCACCGAAGCAATGGCATACATTCCTTTGTAGCTGGCTTCTTCTCTCAACAGTATGTCTCTGAGAACAGTCAGGTCATTGCATGTGAAGGAGTTTGGTCATTCTCTTTGCTGCATGGAATTTTACTGTATGACCACACCCTGACTGATCTATCCACCATTAAATCTGTTTCCAATTTTTAGCTGTTTCGATTGGGGCTGTTATGAATACAGTTGTTCATGTCTGCTGCTGAGCATGAACACCCATTTCTCTTAGGTCATCTGTTGGACTGGAACTGGGTCATTGCAAACATGCGTCCAGATCCTTAGTGTGCCCGGCCAGTTTTCTAGTAGGGGATAGAGCAGGAAGAACTGCAGGCCCCAGCAGAATACAAAAGAGTAAGTAAGCCACAGCACAAACCAAAAGAGAAAGGAAGAAAAACAAGAGCAAGAATATACACCAATTTTTCCTTTCATGAATACAATCCAACCGTAGAGTACAAGAATATTAATTTCTTTCATATCCATCATATTTAAAGTCTGTGAAGGTAGCTTTTTGTGATTTCATAAAACCTATTATTAAAGCCCCTCAATACACAAACTTGCAAAAAGTGATAGGCATTCTACATATAATTCCTAAAGTCCTTGTTACTGTAATCTTAGGTTGTCACATCATTTGCAACCAGAGCTGACAGCAGTTTCAAAAAAGAAAAATGGGTTTTCAAGTATATCATATTTATGAATTTACTGTGGTTGTCACTCAAACACTGTGATTATTAGTATGGTATTATCAGAAAATTGAAGTAAATTGATCAAAAAAATAAGAATCCATGTTCCAACATATTCCAAGTAAAATCCTGGAATCCTGGGCAAGGTGAAGATTTTAGTACCACTGTCTTTAATATGTTCTACTAGACCCGGAGTGCTTCAGTGAAATACTTAAAACCTAGCCACAAACTGTGCTTTATTCTAATTGTACTATTTATACAATGTTAAGTTTAGGTACATTAATTACCTTGTTAATAAATGATATGTTTTTGGAAAAAGTGGTTAGAAAGCAGAGAGAGAGAGAGAGAGAGAGAGAGAGAGAGAGAGAGAGAGAGAGAAAGAGGAAGAAGAAGAAGAAGAAGAGAAGAGAAGAAAGAGAGAGATAGATTTCAGATTTGTCAAGCAAATGCTTCTCTCTGGCCTTAGATCAGTTTCATCTGGGCCTCAGCTTCCTCAACTGTCCAAGGAAAGGGAGTGTCAGATCTCTCAGTCCCTTTCAGTTTTCTAAGTTTCCCTTTTATTGTGGGCTCTTAAGAGATGCTGAAGATAGGATTTTGAAAATACTCAGAAGTTTCCCACCTTGATGTTCAGAATAAGTAACATTCAAAAGGCTAACTATCCAGGGGTTGTAAACATATTTAGGAGTTGGCTTTTGCTACTTATTAAGAGAAGGTGGTTAAGAAAATCAGGCATGGATAGTCCAGTAAATATTTGTGGAGTGTCTTTAACCTCTGAGGTTCTATGTGAGTGTTGGAAGAGACATAGGAGGCAATAGCATTTCTGATCTCAGAGTAAGAGGAGATGAAATATACCCCCCCAAAAATGTTCTGTGGTTTAGTGTTCTTAATAAATGCTATCAGATGCTCAATTTGTACCAAAAAAAAAGGTAAATCTATGTGCTTTCTCCATTTTCTGCGCACAGGGTTTGAGTACCTGGTACACTCCTGTGGTTTATTAGGAAGTGTAGGTAGAGCCAGGTGTGGTGGAGCATGCTTGTAATCCTAGTACTCGGGAGGCTGAGACTGGATCTGGGTTCGCAGACAGCCTCAGCTACTTAGTGAGACCCTGTTTCAAAATAAAGAATAAAAAATAAGGCTGGGGTGTAGCTCAGAGATAAAATGCCCCTGGGTTCCATCCCCAGTACCTCAAAAACAAACAAACAGACAAAAAAAAAAAAAAAAAAGAAAACAAGGAAGTGTAGGTGGGATGGGCCTCCAGGAGGACAGCGAAAGCCCAGAGAGGAGCACGTTGGACAGAGGACCAGGAAGAGGCCTGGGTGAGGCGCACAGGGGGCTCCGGGCAGAGGAGGGACGGGGTGTAGGAAGGTGAGAGAGGGATATGGAGACACAATGAAGGAAATGTCTTGAAGGGAAATTACAGGAGCCAAGGGCCAGATCTGTGAGTATTAAAAAACAAAACAAACAAACCTTAAAAATGAATGGTAAGCAACAGAAGCTTCACCTACCAGCGCTTACAACTTTTCTCTTTCAGTTCTAGCCACAAGAAAAGAGTATGAATGACACTGCTTTTGATGAAACAAGAAACTTGCCTTTTATACAGTATCATGCCAGAAACAAACATGTAGCTTTGTTGGGGTGCACAGGAGAGGACACATTTTTGCAGCCCAGCTCTCAGAGTTATTGTTTGTTCGCCCAAACTTAGCAACCAGGAACCATAGCTTACTTCTACCTTATCCTACCACTACAAACACAGAGAAGAGCAGAGACACTTTAAAACAATTTCAAAAAACAGAAACCCAAACTGGGAAGGCAGACTATGGAATGCGGGTGCTGGAAAAGAAGAAAGAATGTGAAAAAAAGAAAAACTCTTTCATATTCCCATCACTTCCAAAGTCTTTTGTTCCCCCAATCATGCCCCATCATCTCTCTCTCGCTCGCTGTCTTTAAAATCACAGAACGCACGCTTGTATCTCAGTACTTGGGAGGCTGAGACTGGACAATCCAGGTTCGAGACCAGCTACTTAGTGAGGCTCTCCGCAACTTAGTGAGACCCTGTTTCAAAATAAAGAATAAAAAATAGGGCTGGGGGTGTAGCTTGGAGGTAGAATGCCTCTGGGTTCCATCTCCAGTAACACACACACACACACACACACACACACACACGGCCCGTAGGTATCTGTGGCGAGCACCAAGTGGCTTTTGAGGTTTCTTGTTAGCCTGTCTGCCCCGAGTCTCACTCCTGTTACTTTACCCCTTCGATCCTGTAAAGGAGCTAAACTATCAAGGCGCATCGGGTGGTGGCTTAACATTCGGAAGGAGGGCCACGTCTAACATTTGCAAATCATCTAGACCTCAGCGCTCTGTTGTGATGTGTGTTATAAATAGCTGGGAACGCACAAGCCACTGTGGGCTTTCCAGCTCAGAGTGACCTCTGTCACAGCGCCGGTCCAGTGCGGCCCACCCGTCTCCACGGCACGCAATCCTCAAGGGTTTCTCTAAACCTCACCTGCGGTGCCAAGTGCAGACATATTAAGCTAGCTCAGCAGCTCGGCTACGGCAGGCCACCTCCTCTCTTCACACCAGGAGACTAAAAACTTCGAAAGGTGAACCAAGGTTTTGTTTTGGGGGATCTATCAGGGAACTGTTCAGCTCAACTATGTGAAAATGATGATTCAAATTTCAATGTTTGCTGTACATTTTCAACATGCTCAAACGTGGAGTTTATAGAGTGATTTCGGTGCACGTCTCCCGGCACAAACAGAGCTGTGTGGCGTGGCTGTCTAGACTACGTGCCCCTGCTCATCAGCTGTGGGGGTGTCAGAAACTTGCACAGGCCCTGAGTCAGAGAGAGCCACACGACGGCAGGCCCAGCACCCTTTAAAAGTTCTCAGAGAGGATTGTTTAAGACAAATCCCTATTAAACTTAGGGCTTATGTTAACCCCAAATGTAACCAAGTCCACAAAGAAATAATAGGAAATGCCTGGGGAAGAGAAAAGAATGCCAAATGGTGGAAGCTATACAAGTATGTTCTTTATTACCTTGGTGTTTACTACCGCTGAGCACAAGACTGTAGAATGTGAAAGTGGGTTTTGGAAAGAGATCTATGATCAGACAAACAAAATCAGGTAAAATGAGGGGGGAAATCCGTAATGCTTTCCACAGCCCTGTTGAAGCACAAGTTCCACATGTTCATAATAAAGATAGAAAACAATTAGAAAACACGCGTACACTTTTTCCAGTGCCTTCTTCACTGGAAGAGGCCATGTTAAGAGGTCAGGAATACAACCCTTCACCACTGGTCTGAAAGGAACAGCCCAGGGTGCGCTGACTTCTGAACAGACTCAATTATATTCCTGGAATTCAGGACACTCCGGGTAAGGTGACCACTGTTCAATCAACTGTATTCAAGGTGGCTTGCCCAATTACAGAGAAGATTTTTGGATAATATTTACTGAGAATGAGAGAGATTACAAGAGCCAGGGGGCAGACAGAGAGGACAGAGGTACAATGTGGGAAGAAGAGAGTTAAGAGAGATGAAACTTTTCCTATTTCCTATTCTCTCCTTTCTTTCAACGGCGGTTGCACTGGGGCAAGGAAGCTACGATGAGCGTGGAACCTAAAGGACCTCAAGTCTACTCCAAGGGGTGCCCTGGGCCAAGGAGGGCACAAATTAATTATCTAAAAACTACTAATAGCCACTAAGATGAATGAAAACTCATCAAATATGTTTATATCATGGATTTGTAAAGATAATTTTAAAAATAAAAAAAAAATATCTTGTTGGTGGCCTTTGTGAAATGTTAGGAAACCACCTCATTCTGAAAAGTGCTGAACAAAGAACCGAACACAGTTACTACCTTTCTTATATGAACTGTACTTCAGAGTAAGCAAAGAGTTGATGAAAAAAAATTTTTTTCAAGCTTATTCAGTGTTCCAGTTAACAATGATTAATTAGCAACCTCTAATAAGTAGATCACGGCAAAAAAATTGCAAGTGGTGCTAAAACTGCTAGATGAAAAGTCTATGGTGAACTTTTAAAGGTGAACCAAGTTGATGATTGTAAATATACTTTTCAAGCCGGACATGGTGGCGCACGCTTGTAATCCCAGCATTCGGGAGGGTGAGACTGGAGGATCCAGGTTCGCAGCCAGCCTCAGCTACCTAGTGAGGCACTCCGCAACTTAGTGAGACCCGGTTTCAAAATAAAGAATAAAAAATAGGGCTGGGGGTATAGCTCGGAGGTAGAATGCCCCTGAGTTCAATCCCCAGTATTGCAAAAATAAATAAATAAATAAAATAAATAAATAAATAAATAAATAAATAAATAAATACACTTTTCAATCTCAAAATTACAAACAGACTGAACACACTACATAGCCCCTGGTGGAAGCAAACTTATTAAACCTAACACTGACAAAGTTTATGTATTAGCCACAAATTCATATGCAACACAAAGGACAGAGGAACATGTGAAATGACACCACGAGGAGCCAGGCGTGGAGGGGCGCGAGGGCACTGTGAGGTCTGGTTCTGAGGCCTAGCCATGAGGTCATGCTGGAGAAGAATCGGGAACAAAGGAACAAAGTAAGAAAACGCCCCCTGACCATTGCCCTGCCCCGAGATGACCTGGCCACTAGCACCCCAACCAGCGGCTTACACAACTGCTCCTGCACCCTCCCCTTCCTTGCCCCATAAAAAGTCCCTAGCCTGCAAGGAGGTGGGCTTTCTGACTCTCGTGGGCTCCCCCCCCCAGTCAGATGCCTCCTTCCAGGTTTTATTCCTAAATAAAGCCTGTTCCCTGCTGTCGGGCCGTGTTTTCTTTGCCCCCATATAGCCCAACAGTGCATGCCTATAACCCCAGTACTTGGGAGGCTGAGACAGGAAGATGGAAGGATTGCAGCCATCCACAGCAAGTTAGTGAGATCCTGTTTCAAAATAAGAGATAAAATAGGGCTAGAGGTGTAGCTCAGAGGTAGAATGTCCCTGGGTTCAATCCCCAGGACATACACACATACACACACACACACACACACACACACACACAGAAAGAAAAAGAAAATGACACCATGAAGAAGCAATCTGACAAATCCAGAATGGGAAGAAATGTATAGAAGAATCCAATTTATTTAACAAACTCAAAAGGGGATCTTAGAGAGTTAAAAATTAATTAAAATAAATACAAAAAATTTAAAACTACTTAAGAGATACATGAACCAAAAGAAACACCTATACTTTGAATCATGACTTGAGCAAACTGTCTAATAAAGCTTCTGTAAGCATTTGAGCAATGGGCAGTTGATGAAATTAAGGAATTATTGCTCATTTTTTCCAGATGTGATAATGGTATTATGATTGGTTATGTTTCTTAAAAAAATCATCAGTCCTTATCTGATTTGTGCATGGAAAAAATGATATAATATCTGAGATTTACTTCAAGTTAATAGATCCTGGAGGTAGAGAGGAGTCCAAGAGTATGGATAAAACACGATTGGCCAAGGCTAATAATCGCTGAAGTGGGCCAACAGGTCAATCTGGATTGGTTATACTGTTGTGTATTTTGCTTTGCGTCTGAAGATTTCTGCAATCAAAAGTTTTAGATTGTTTGCACAATAGTACATTAGCTTATCCTGAAGCCAAACAGCACAGTTTACCGCTATCAATTTAATACACAATGAAATAAATGCTTCAAGACGATAAGACATGCAATGAAGAAAATATGTAGGCCATAGGCCATCTCAAGGTCAATAAATTTCACATTTAAGACCCCTGGAGCCAAAATTTAGCTTTATTGAAAAATGCTTGGCAGACAAAGAAATTATAACCAAATGTCTGAGAGCATTGTACAGATGTTTTTATAGCACTGGATCTAATCTGTTAAACTGCTTATAAAAAAAAAAGAGGTAATATCTTAAAAAACATGAGCTTCTATAGTGAAATTATGATAAAAAAGATGACCGACTAGAATTGTTTTCCTTTAGAAAAAAGTAAAATTGCTCTTTGCTTATAAACAGATCATATACAAGACCATTAAAATCCACCTCACAATATTTTTAAATGAAACTCGGAACAGTCTTAGGAGTTACAAAAGCTTTTTTTTTTTTTTTTTCCAGAATTGAATTAAGGAAAAGGTTGTTGACTTGGACATTTCCTCAAGTTGAAGTCCAATTAATCAATTAATTGGCATCAGTTCTGATCACAGGCAGAACTGATACTGAGATCAACTACTCTGGCCTAGAGCGGAGTCAGTGTCGGGTGGCAGGGTACCAGGGAAATGACTGCTGTAATGTGTGCCGACACAGGCTCCACCTTCAAGCAGCTCCAGGAAGATGATGCTCATAATGGTGCCTTAAAAATTCGGAAAGGCTCAAATGATCTTCAGAATAAGAAGAAAAATTTGGAAAGGCTCAAATGATTTCAGAAAAGTGGAACTACATTTAGGAGATCTTTGGTGCTCTATGTATTTTACAGCAGCCTAAGTCTTTCTTTGACAATTATCGAAAAAAAAAAATAGTGACTCAGTCTAACATTCTGTTGAAAATATCTTTAACCTCTAAAATTAAACTATAAATCGATATTTATAGTTAATTACTGTTCATTTTCCTCCATCATCTCTAGTTTGAGGGGCCCTTACAAAAATGTTTCTCATGAATCAATCTACTAATTACTGAACAAATCTGTTACTGAATGCAAATATTAACATTCAGTAACATATTTGATATTTAATGCTGCAAATGGTCAATCGGCCTAATCCCTACCTTAGAGTTAAGTTGTAATCAAGTCATTGAAATAATACAACTCTAGTTCAAATTTCAAAATTTAGTATTAAAAGAAAAATGTTGGGAAAAATATATTAAAAATAGCCAACAAAGATACTATTCCTTTAGGCATGTAGAAATATATTCTCATTAGGTAAATGAAAGGAAACAGCAACAACTAGAGTAAACACAGTAAGAAAGTATTCTCTCACATTTTCTCCCACAAAACTCAATGGATTTGTATTTAATTTTGGGGGGAAATCATCTGAAGTGGTCAAAGAAAATATGATTACAAAAAATAAACAGAGATGGGCATGGTGGTATATGCCTGCAATCCCAGTACTTGGGAGGCTGAGACAGGAAGATCACAAGTTCATGGCCAGTCTCAGCAACTTAGCAAAGCCCTCTGCAACTCAGTGAGAATCTGTTTCAAAACAAAAAATAAAGTCGGGCTGGGGTTGTACCTCAGAGGTAAAACACCCCTGGTTTCAATCCTCAGGACCACAACAAGTAAACTAATAGATTAATGGATATAAAAGTATAACAGTAAGCAGATCTACTTTGGTATTTAACATATTTTTGTCACCTAATACTAATGATACTTTTCACCAAAACATCTGCCCCCCCCATATACCACTGCCACCATACCAATCAGTAACAAAGTGCTGATTTTGAGAAGCGCTCTCCACAGATAAAAATCCAGAGACTTCCCAATGAGAGCTTGTTTTAGGAAGATTCCAGAGCAAAGAGAACATTAAGTGACACGCTCCTGGTTTCCATGTGACATTTTTTTTTGTCTTTATGTTTCTAATTATGCCTTTTTATTTTCTGTATGCTTTTTTCTAGTAATTCAATTTTTATCATATGACTTTAAATGTTTTTCTAAGTCACTGGATTTTTTTTTTTTTTTTTTAGGTAAAATTCATATACAGTGAAAGCACAGATCTTCAGTATATAATCTGGTGGGATTGGATACAAGTGTGTAACTGTGACTACAACCCCAGGTAAGATGCACAGATCATGTCAATTACCTCTAGGACTTCCTGAAACCTCCAGTTCAATAGCATCACCCTCCTCTAGCCAATCACCACAGACCCGTCAGCCTGTCCTTGAACTTCCCAAAGTGGGAATTCTACAGGATGTGTTTCGCTTTTGTGTGTGTGTGTGTGTGTGTGTGTGTGTGTGTGTGTGTGTACATGATATTTTAAAAATCTATTTTGGAAGATTAATAGTCAAATTATTTTGGTTGTGTACACTTTACATGAGGTCTCAATTTAAGTCAACTTTAAACAATCACTAAATGATTACACAAGACTGAGGTTCAATTGTACTCATGAAGTCAAAACTACCAAAAGGATAGAACTAACTACAGTTTATAAAAATGAAACAGACAAATTCTTAGTGGTTTTAGAATCTGAAGCAGTAGATAAATTGATGATACTATGGTGTCATTTGCTTATGAAACAAAGTTTATCTGAAAAAACAAAACTGAGCTAGGTTTAAAAAAAAAAAGGCATACTGCTTAATGTCACAAAGCCAGTGGAATCTTAATTTTGTATAAAAAATAACATGAGGTTATCAACTATTATCAAGATCAATCTTATGATTGATTAGACTCTAATCCTAATTCATATCAGTGGCTTATACGAGTTCCATATCAAAGTTGAAAGAAATCTGAAGATAATACAGAAAGGACTCTGGGTATACTAAATAAGTACATTCCAATGGAAGACTTGGAAATCCCAAGTTCTGTTATCCAACTAGATACAATGGAAAGCTAAGATCTCTCTTAGCTTGACTTTGCCGTTTACGCACTCCTTGCCCCCTTGTTAGTTACAGTGAAGCACGGTCACAGGATTGCAATGGTCAGCACTTGTTTGTTGTTATGTCACTATTCTGTGACCTAACAGCGCCCCAGCAGGAGTGCAAGACTTCCTGGAGGCAAAGTGATAAGAAGACCTGAGTTCTAACCCCAACAAGGAAATCTTCACTGTCCTGGCCGGTACCCAGGGTGCACCAAGGGAGTCTTACTGTTTGTTAAGAGAAGTAGCAAGTCTCAAAGAGGGCTGGCCAAGAAAAGAAAGACTTCCTCCAAAATGGCACCAAGTAAATCCTGTTTCTCATGAGCAATTGGAGCTTTTGATGAAGACAGTATCGAACTATCTTTTATAGAGACAAACTTGGTCATCGATTCTAATTGTCTGCAGTCATTGTTAAAGTGCTTGTGTGGTATGTGTACCCGTTCCCATAGAAACATCACAAGGAATTTAATGACCTTGAACATATACCCAGTAATGTTAAGAATCACTTCAGTGCTAATAGTTAATACCTAATACGTGCTAATAATTGAAGGAAATATGAATTTTAGCAAAATTCACTTGAACTACTGCTGAACAATATATTACTTACTGCATGGTGAGGCCACAGAGAATTGCTGATGTGTTTGACACACTTGAGAATTGTGTTTTAATTGAAATGAAATTGCGGTCTCACAGCGGTTCTGTGAGAATTCACAGATGACAAGAAAATGAGCGCTTGCAAAGTTCAGTTCAAGAGGTATGAATATCCACCATGTCCGATTTATCAAAAGCTGAATGAGCATAATAATGGAAAAAAGACCACTACATGATTTACTTTCCTATTGGAGAAAATGTTGAGAACCATCACTGCAAAACCAGATAGCAAAACTTGGAAGATGAACTGAGGGGGAACCCGCACACGTAGGAAGACTGCATGTTAATCAACTTCCAGTTTGCATGCAGTCCACACACATGTACAGAGGACCTTGTGTGTCAGGCCTGAATGAGATAAGACAAACACTCCCCACAGGCAGAGTGCTAGTTACAAGAATAGGCAACTGCTTCCGGAACACAAGGATGGAGGCGCACCAGCTGATCTGAAGGCAGGTGGAGGTGGCCAGGGAGAGCTTCCCGGAGGAAGCAGCACCTAGGAAGTCAGGAAAATGCAGGAGTGAGGCTGGGGTGGGGTGGGGGCTGCTAGAGGGAACAGGCACAGGGCGTTCATGCCTGCTGCCCAGAGGAGACGCCAGGAGAGAGGGAGGAAGGACCTTTATGCTTGCCATCTGTGGAACACGGGTGAGTACAGCAAGGGCCTTAGCACTGTCTAATGACGGGGTTAGCCTGAAGGAGAACGGCTCACCCTGAAGAGATGAAAGTAGGATACCCACAAGATCCAATTGCACTTTAAGAGGATGAGCTTTTCCAAAAGGCAGAGGTGGAGGCCAGCTGGAGAGAGGCCCAGGGAGAGGGCACTGGGGAGCAAGGCGGCGGCCTTGGGGAGCACAGCTTCGTGGAGGCGACTGCAGGATGGGAGGACAGAGGATTTTAAACGGGATTCTGGTGGGATCTGACATGGACTTTAAGAAGGAATCGTTTGGGTATCAACTGTAATCTATTTTGGGCACAGTAAAGTATGAACATAGAAAAATAATGGGGAAAAAAAAAAGATCAGTTATGGCCAGCTGGAAGAATAAGACTTTATATGACCACAATAATTGGGATTTCAGATAATTAAGTAAATGGTCACATAAAATACTATTAATGATTCTGGGTTTTGCATTGCTATATGTGGAGCCTACGCAATAAAAACCAAAGGTGTTTCAACAGTAAATAATTTTATCACAATCTCAAGAAAGCTTTACACAATACACACAATAGGGGACTACAGTTAAAAAAAAAATTGAAGATTAAGCTGAACCTGTTAACAATTCACTGGTCCATCTACGTATATGTATACAGAAAGAATCTATGTCTAGTATAAGCCTGACATTCTATAGAAAGCCACTTCCACATAAAATACACAGCTTGGTTTTATGTATTCCATGTTATTTTATAAAAAGAAACAACTACTTGATTAATCAAAAATTTATTTGACTCAAAAAGCAACAGTTATTTTTAAATATATGTTATGAAGTGAGTTAAGTGACTTTCAATTAATATCACAAAGACACTACTAGAACTGTGTCAGTCGTCCTTCTTGTGGCTCAATTTTCTTTGCTACATTACTATAATAACCATACTCCTACATATTTTCCTTCAATCCTTCACCTTTTCAGCACTGATAATGAAGTCTTACACAGAAGTGACCAGGTTTTTTAAATAAATTTCCTGATGGTGGTCACAAAGTCGTTGCATAAAACTGTCCCTCATGGTCATTCTATTGTATCTATGCAAAAAAGGAGTACCAGGGGAAGCAAGTGTGTATTATTAAAATGATAAATGATTATAGGTACAATTAAGAATTCTCTGGAATTACAGAATAACAGCCATTGAATATTAATAATAAAAAAGTGCAGGATTAGTTGTGGACAGCTTGCCTAGCATGCACAAGTCCCTAGATTTGATCCCTAGCACCACAAAACAAAAGTGTACCGAATAACAAATTTTCCAGAAAATGGGTTTGAGCTAACAAGAAATTAAAATTACAATTAAACTAACCTCCCACCCTCAGTAAGAATGAGAAATCTGTAAATGAAAAGAAAATAATTTCGACCCCATATTAATTGATAAGAGCATTATACACTGTGATTACTCTAGCAGATGCAGTAAATGACGTTTAGAGAACTCCAGTGACTTTAATTACCTGTTGGAGGGAGGCAGTCCTTCCAGTCAAAATAGCCTGCATAAATTCCAGGTTCCAAGGAGCCAACAATTGGATCTGCTTTCAGCTCAATGTAATTTTCAAAGAGTCTTTGGTCCAGTTCTTTCAGTGATGCCATGCTGACCTAGAAACACAGAATAAGGAGTGTGAGTTGCCTATACGATCTGAGGAAAACATTAAAATAACCCAAATGATACTTCAGCGTATCTTAAAAACCACTCACCAGCCTTCCTATAAAAACTCAAGACTTTTATCTATTCTAGTAATAAAGGTCACGCTTAGCATAGCTATTTTACAGGTTAAGTTGCCAAGGGTCTTGCTAAATTGCTGAGACTGACCTCAAATCTGCAATCCTCCCCCGTCTCAGCTTCTCAAGTATTAGGATTACAAGCATGAGCCACCACATACACACACACACACACAAATAAATAAATAAAATAAACGGCTGGGAGTAAGCTAGGCGTGGTGGCACACACTTGTAATCCCAGAACTTGGGAGACTGAGACAGGGGGATTGCAGGTTCGTGGCCAGTCTCAGCTACTTTGTGAGGCCCTCCACAACTTAGTGAGACCCTGTTTCAAAAATAAAAATAAGAGCCAGGCATGGTGGTGCACGCTTGTAATCCCAGCATTTGGGAGGCTGAGACCGGAGGATCCGGGTTTGCGGCCAGCCTCAGCTACCTAGTGAGACACTCCGCAACTTAGGGAGCCTCGGTTTCAAAATAAAGAATAAAAAATAGGGCTGGGGGTATAGCTCAAAGGTAGAACGCCCCTGAGTTCAATCCCCAGTACCGAAAAAAAAAAAAAAAAAAAGAAATAATCCCCTGTAGACTGTGGGTCGTCTTTGAGAATACTACACTTTGATTTCTGTAAGCAGAGCAAAAAGGCATTATAAACACTATTATTTTTGGATATAAAATGGCCATTAGACGAACTCATGCACTAGGCAATGCCGCCAGGTTTGGAGGTCGGGCATAGATAGAGGAGGTCACCTGGGTGTGTCTGTCCCCTTCTCTGCTTCCTAGACACCATGAGGTAAGAGTGGCTTTTCCTCCTGCCGTGACCTGAAGCCCTGCCCCCAGCAGTTTCTGCCTTGGAGTCTGTCAGCCATGAACTGCAAGCTCTACAACTGTGAACCAATAAACCTTTCTTCTTTTAACTTGTGCTTGTCAGGTATTTTAGTCAAGTAAGAAAAAAAAAACTGACTAAAACACTCAGTTGTAACAGCCAATTAACAACAAGAAAGAGGGAAACATTTAAATAAATGTAGCTGTGCTTCCTCGTACTAATTACTTCATACAAACTAAACCTGTTCTGACTCTCTGAGCTCCTTCCTCTAGTTACAACTCTACCTGTGTGGCCTGGGGGAGGTTCTGTGTTGCAGGAGCACAGTCAGGTCCTATGGTCACTCCACGGAGAGACCAGGCCCAAGGCCAAACACAATGCTGAAGACAGAATCAGAGAGGCTTGGTGTGGGGCACAGCTCAGTCTAGGGTCTGTGAACTGTGGGCTCCTGATGTAGTGGGAACAGAACAGGGACGAGAATACTGGCACAGCTCCACAGGCCGTTGCAAGAGGGCCAGGGGTCCCCTTCTGCAGCAGCCAGTGGCCAGACCCCTTCCACACTACTGGCCTGAGGAACACAGCTTCTCTCCAATGTCACACCTGAGCTTCAACCAGCTGAGAACAACAACAACAACAACAAAAACCCACGCATACATCTAAGGGGACCTGCCTGCTACAGAGGAGCACCCACCAAGCAGCGACATTCAGCTGTGCGAAAGGCAAGCTGCGATCCGAAAGGAAAAATAATGAAAACTCCCAAGTGATTTTAGGGAGATAAGACACATCATTTCCAAAGCTAATGGCACAGTACATTGATTGATGGAATTAGTGGTCATTATGGAGACTGAAATGAAGTGTAAGAAGGAAAGAACAGAAGAAAGATGCAAAAAGAAAGAAGGAAGGAAGAGAATTGAAATATAGATTCAGGAGCCATAAGTGAAAAAAGACAGAAATTCAAGAAGAGATATATGAGCAATTAAAGAAGAGCTACTAATTAAACAACAATAGAAGAACATTTAATTGGGTCTAAGCTTGAGTTTGCAGCTTGAATAGGTTTGCTGAGTTCCACATTAGATTAACGAAACATTCCACACATCTAGGCAGATAGTATAAAAGGCCCAAGTTTTTAAATAAAAAGAAAGAAATGGAAACTTTTTCAAGCTTCCAGGTCAAAAATAATAATAATTTACCTACAAAGGAGAAAGAATCAGTAGGACATAAGATTTCTCACTTGGAACACTTTAGCCTGAAATCATTGAAACAATAACTACAGGACACTATCAAAGAAGTCTATATTTAGTCAAGAATTCATTCCATTAACCAAGTCCATGAAGCGTATTTTTGGGTATGCAAATATGCAAGGAGTCAAGTCAATCAGACCAAGGAAGACAGGCAACTGAGAGAAGCAGTGGCAGGCATCTCTCTAATATCTAGACACGCAAACGGAACCCTAAACAGATTACTAGAGGCACTCTGGGAACATGAATTCAAGTCCTATATAAGGCCACTTAAAAAGAGGGCTGAGAATGTAGCTCAGTGATAGAGTGATAGTGTGTGCTTGGCAGGTAGGAGGTTCTGGGTTCATTCCCCAACATCAAGAGAGAGCGAGAGCGAGAGCGAGAGAGAGAGAGAGAGAAAGAGGAGGGAGGAAGAAGGAAAAGAAAGAAAGAAAGAAAACTTAAAAGGGAGGAAGCACCCAAGAGGAACCACTCATAAGAACCTAGTTGAAGGAAATACAACATACCAAAACTGTGGGCAGAAAAACATTTATAGCCATAAATGTTGAAAAGGAAAAGTTCAGATTCACTTTCTTGTTGGCTGCTGATGGAACTTTCTCCAAAATATACCCCATTTTAGGTCACAACACAAGTCAGCAAATATGAAAGAAAAAATCAGTGTAATTCCTTGAATCTTATCAGATCATAATTAGAAATCAACAGAAAGAGAAGCTATAGAAACTACATAAACACAGGGAGATTGAACACTACACTTCTGAACAATGAATGGACCACAGAAGAAATCAGGGGAGGAATTTAAAAATTCTTGGAATCAACCTAGAATAGAGGTACAATATACCAGAATCTCTGGAATGCTGTGACGGCAGTTTGAAGAGCAAAGTTTACGCTATGAGTGCCTACAGAAAAAGTCAGAAAGATGCCAAACAACCAACCAAATGATGCAGCTCAAGGTCCTAGAAGAAGAAGAACAAATCAATTCCAAATCCAGGAGAAGAAAGGAAATAATACAGAGCTTGTGATAGTTCTGCGGGAAGGAGAACACATATTGCAAACTCCTTAAATCGATGACCAAGTTTCCGTCTCTACAAACAGTGGTTGGTTCCCATCTTCACTGAAAGCTCTTACTGCTCATGAGAAACAGGATTTACTTGCTGCCACTTCAGGGGAAGTCTTTCTTTTTCTTGGCTAGCCCTCTTTGAGACTTGCCACTTCTATTAACAAAGAGTAAGATCTTGGTGCACCCTGGATACTGAAAAGGGCAATGAAGATTTCCTATTTTTTTTTTTTTTTTTCCTGGTGGTACTGGGGATTAACCTCAGGGGCATTCTACCTCTGAGCTAGACCCCAACCTTATTTTATTTTTTATTTGGAAACAGGGTCTTGCTAAGTTTTGGAGGGCCTTGCAAAGTTGCTGAGGCTGACCATGAACCTGTGATCCTTCAATCTCAGTTTCCCAAATACTGGGATTTTAAGCATGCACCACCATGCCCGAGTTTATTGATTTTTTTAAAAAAATATATTTCCCATTTGGGAGGGGGGAGGGAAACACCCTAATGCACATGATGTACTTTCACAATCATATCAAAGTTAATTGCTAAACTGAACTTGAGAAGGAGGGAGGGGAAGAGATTGGGGTGGGAATTGGGGAAGGGTTAAAGGAGAAATGTGTGCATGTATGCCTTTACCAGCTTGTACCTCACAAAGATGTATGATTATAATACACCAATAATAAATAAATAAATAAAAGTTCAAATTTACAATTTGAAAAAGGTTCTGGTAAAAATGCTTTTTAAAAAGTCAGGCATGGTGGTGCATGCCCGTAATCTCAGTAGCTGGGAGGCTGAGAAAGGAGGATTGAAGATTGAAGGATAGCCTCAGCAATTTAGGCCCTGCTTCAAAATAAAAAATAAAGCAGGGCTGGGGGTGTAGCTTGGAAATGGAACACCCTTGGGTTTAATCCCTAGTACCAAATGTAATAATAATAATAATAATAATAATAATAATAATAATGATATGCTGTGGTTTAAATTGCTAAAAGAATTAATTTTTAATTTTTTTTAATCACAAAACAGTAAGTTGGTGAGATGATAGGGATGTTAACTAGCTTAACTGAATTTTTCTACAATGTATATATAAATCAAAACATTGCATCATACAACCATAATATACACAATTATTATATGTGAATTTAAAATAAGTAAATAAACAGGAAAAGAGAGATTAATTTCCAACTTCTCGCTGGCTAATGGTTATTGACAAATAGAGAAGATATAGAAAAAAGAAGTTGGTTTGAAGGAGGAAGGAAGAATGACTTTGGGTTGGGCATGCTGATCTGAAATTTCAATGGAAACTTCTAAAGAAATCTGGTAGAAAATGGGCCTGAAGTCTAGGAAACATACATAGGTTAAAGATGAAAAAATTTGGGAATCATGCTCATCAGTGATAGGTAAAGCTGTGGAGCAGAGGATATCATTCAAGGAAACCATACCCAGTATGAAGAAGAAACAAACCCACCACATCCCCTGAGGGCAGAAACATTAACGGTATGGTAGAAAATACTCATTTATGTGGACTGGATTTTATCTGCTGAGGCTCAAGTTTTTTTTACCTAAGAATCTCATACCCCATTCAACAAAAGAAGCAGCTTATTTTACTCATTTATTACTGGACTTTCCCAAGAGCCTTTCCTTTAATTAAGTGCTGAAACAGTATTTTGTACATGCAATCTTAAATCCTTTCTTGCTTTGTAAAAGCTTTACTGAACTATTTCCTATATTGGAGAAGTAATACTTTATCCATTATAAGTCTTGAGTCCTTACTACTTAAGAAACACATAAGCTAGACATGGTGGCGCATGCTTGTAATCTCAGTACCTGGGAAGCTGAGACAGGCAGGTCACAGGTTTGAGGCCAGCCTCAGCAACTTAGTGAGGCACTCCCCAAGTTAGTGAGACCCTGTTTCAAAATAAAAGAATAAAATAGGGCTGGGGGTAGAGCTCAGAGGTAGAATGCCCCTGGGTTCAATCCTTAGTGCCACCAAAAAAAAAAAAAAAAAAAAAATTAAAATTAAAAAAATATGTATATACCATATTTATTTAATATATGTTTCTTTTTTCCCTTCCAATTTATATAAGAAACTTGAGACGGCTAAATAGGGTCAAAAATTAAGCTCAGTATGTAGTAAGCAGGAACACATCTGATCAACTTATAATTTCTGTCTATAGTATCTTAAACTCCAAAATGAATTAATTTATAACTAATTATATGAAATTCAAAAGTTAGCTAACTTATGATTTTGAAAGATGAGGAAGATGACACACACACACACATATACAGATCATATAACAGTAAGAAAACATTCTCATCTATGAATTAAAATTCTCTGGACATATTAAAAATAAGCTGCCCTTCATAACCTACATATTGGAGTTCTGTAAGAGATTTGGGGCTTAAAATAAAACTTCAATCATGAACTTAACACCAGAATGTTTAATGTCTACATTTCCAAGTTGGCAAAAATTTGCAATTACATAACCTCGAAATTAGATGTTTGTTTTCTTTAGACTAGGACAGGTTAAAATAACATTTCATATATGTAAAACAAATTTCCCTGGAATCATATTGTGACAGCTACCACAATAAAAGCTACACAGCTCTAATTTCTCCTTCTCAAAGGTCTTGAAAATTTGACTTGGGACAGATTTGGTTTATACATTCAGAGTATAAATCTTTAGATTCCCTTAACTCTCTAAGTGCCTTGAAAACTAGCTCTTCTAGACTATAAACATGAATAAACAGATAAAAATTGCTAATATCCCCAAAAGGAAAAGGCATACAAATTAAAATATAATGAACAAGTCTCCTTCTTTAAAAATCTGTTTTGAACCAGGTCTCACTACATTGTTGAGGCTGTTCCTGAACCTGCAATCCTCCTATCTCAGCCTCCAAGTATTGGGACGACAGCCATGTACCACCATGCCTGGCTGCCATAAAAGTCATATTTACAAAATTATGACTCTTACATTTTTATAACATATAGATATATAATATGTATAAAATACTGATTAATAGAAATACTAACATAGCAGTGCTTATCTTTGGTTGGTGTATTAAAGATGATTTTTATTTTATTGTTCTAGACTTCTTTTTTTTTCCTTTTTAAAAGTAAAGGTTGGGTCTTACTTTTATTAAGTAGGAAAACAAAATGCATGAGAGGGAAAAACATTTCTAGACACATGGCATTTGCCTTTTTGGATCCAACAGCACAAAGACCCCTGAGGATTTACCAAAGGGCTTTTTTTAAGGAGGAACCTTGCAGGGCAAGATGAATTCATACCTTATGAATTAGCATTCAATACTGTGATATAGAGGCCAAAATGACATACATGAATCAACAGACTACGTGTCCTGTTTTCATGTCTTTGGCAATTTTTTTTTTTTTTAAAGAACAATTTCCTTCTTTAAGATGTACAGTGCAGCCAGGCATGATGGTACCTGCCTGTAATCCCAACATTTGGGAGGCTGAGCTGGGAGGACTGCGGGTTGAAAGCCAAGCTCAGCAATTTAGCGAGGCTTTCAGCAACTTAGTGAAACCCTATTTCAAAGTAAAATAATTAAGCATGCTTGTAATTCCAGTACTTGGGAGGCTGAGACAGGAGAATCACAGGTTCGCAGCCAGCCTCAGCTACTTAGTGAGGCCCTTCACAACTTAGTGAGACCCTGTTTCAAAATCAAGAATTAAAAATAGGGCTGGGGTGTAGTTTGGAGGTAGAATGCCCCTGGGTTCAATCCCCAGTACCACAAAGTAAATAAATAAATGATTGAATAAATAAATAAATAAATAAGTAAATAAATGCATACATACATACACACATAGAAAGTAGGGCTGGGGGTGTAGCTTGAAGGTAAAATGCCATGATGTTCAATACCCAGTACCAAAAAATTAAAAAAGGTGGATTGGACCAGAAAGCATTCGGATTTAGGAGAAGAAAACTTAGCGTTGAGTCCTGCCTCCGTCTGCCACCTTCAGAATGAGCCCTTGACCTCTCTGAGCTTCTTTCTCTATGAAAAGTACAGAGCTAACAATACCATCTTTATTTTCTTCTCAAGGTCATTTGCATGAAATAAAATTGTGCATTTCAAGAAATTCTTCTACGCCAGGCATGATGGTGCACGCCTGCAATCCCAGTACTTGGGAGGCTGAGACAGGAGGATGGCAGGTTCAAGGCCAGCCTCAGCAACTTAGTGAGACCCTGCTTCCAAATAAAAAAATAAAATAAAATAGTGCTGGGGGTGTAGCTCAGAGGTAAAGTGTCCCTGGGTTCAGTACCACGAACAAATAAATACTATGTGTTAAACTCCTAACAGCCACGATTGTTATGCATTCTTCCTATATTAAGATTTGTTCCACTCTACTTTTAGAGGTGAGAAGCAAGATGAAGGGAATTTAAAAACTGACTGCTTTCAACCTTCTAGTGGCAGAAGTAGCAATAAGAAAATAGAAGAAAGGATGGGGCGCAGAAGTCAGTGGTGGGGTGTCTGCTCAGCATGCTCGAGGGGGGTGGGGGAGGGGAGAGCGAAAGGAAGAGAGCAAGAGAATAAAGAAAGAGGAAGAGAGATAGAAAGAGAAGAGAGAGAGAAAGGGAAAGAGAAAGAGGAAGAAGGAAGGGAGGGAGGGAGGGAGGGAAAGAGAAAGAGAAGAGGAAGAAGAGGAAGGA
>PVLC010029328.1:0-20275 GCA_004027655.1 Graphiurus murinus
AATGCTGGGATTACAAGCGTGCGCCACCACGCCCGGCTCTACTCTTTTCTTTCTTGTTTTTGTGCCTTTGTACGTACTGCTTCCTCTACTTGGAACTCTTCCTCTTGTCATTTTCAAGGAAATTGTTATCCATCTTTTCAAACTTGGCTGAAGTTTTCCTCTTCTGGAAAGCCACTAGTCACCCTCCTCCTGTTCCCATTCCCATAGAACCCCATCCATATATGTGCTGTTTATCGCACAAAGAGTGTATCGTAGTAGTTTGTATATTTTATTAGTCTGAACTCCAGGTTGTCTTGTATTGCTGTTTTATCTGTAGCACCAAAAATAGTGTATTTTAAGTAGTTTGTATTTTTTATTAGTCTGAACTGCAGGTTATCTTGCGTTGCTGTCTTATCTATAACACCAAAAATAGTGAGAAGGAGAGAGGGCGAGGGAGTGGGGCAGGAATTGGGGAAGGGGTTAAATGAGAAATGTGTGCATGTATGCCTTTACCAGTTTGTACCTAACAAAGATGTATGATTACAACGCACCAATAAAAGAATTTTAAAAATACATTAAAAAAATAGAGTTTGGTACATGGTAGATGCCCAATGAATGTTTTGTGGTACCATGAATGTGGTAGAAGTATTTAGCTGGGATACAGTGTGGCACCCCCCCCACCCCTCGGCCTATACACATGTATATATGTATAATGTATTTTGTATTAAGATATATAACCATTGGAGCAGGGTGTGATGGTGCATGTTTTTGTTTGTTTTTGTTTTTGCGGTGCTGGGGATTGAACTCAGGGGCATTCTACCTCTGAGCTATACCCCCAGCCCTACTTTTTATTCTTTATTTTGAAACAAGGTCTCACTAAGTTGCTGAATGCCTCACTAGGTAGCTGAGGCTAGCCGAGAACCCGGATGCTCCAGTCTCAGCCTCCCAAATGCTGGGATTACAAGCGTGTGCCACCACGCCCAGCTTATGGTGCATGGTTTTAATCCCAGTGACTCCTGAGGCTGAGGCAAGAGGATCACAAGTTTGAGACAGCCAGGGCAACTTAGTGAGACCCTGTCTAAACAAACAAACAAAAACAAACAAATAAAATAGCCAGGTGTGGTGACACACTCTTGTAATTCCAGTACTTGGGAGTCTGAGTCTGGAGGATCCGGGTTCGCAGCCAGCCTCTGCTACTTAGTGAGGTCCTCCGCAACTTAGCGAGGCCCTGTTTCAAAATAAAGAATGCAAAATACGGCTGGGGGTGTAGCTCAGAGGTAGAATGTCCCTGGGTTCAATCCCCAGTACCTCAAAATCAATAAATAAAATAAATAAATAAATAAATAAATAAATAAATAAATAAATAAATAGGGGTGAGGGAGGATATAGCTGAATGGTAGAATGCCACAGGGTTCAATCATAAGTATTGCAAAAAAAAAAAAAGCTTACCTGTATGTCTACGAAATATTATTTATTCAGGTACTAAGGAAAAAAATTATCAAAAAGTACAGTTCATAACAATACATAATTTCTAATTTAAATATAACATTTTGCAAGAAGTATAGTAAGTCTATGAATATAGATGGAAAAGCAAACACAGATGATTTCTGACACCAGATATATGCAGCTTTCCCCCGATACCAAGCAAGCAGTCAATTCTGCAGACAGCAGCTGGGTATCTTCTAACTCGATTCTGACACTATCTGGAGACAGCCTCAGTTCCTGCAGATTGAGGACTCTGTTCCTACGATTGCCCTGTCCCTCACTTTAGATGCCAATAGCAAGCCCCAGGTTGTTTCATTCTGACCCAGTATAAATTGGGTTGCCCCAACAGTTTCAGTTAATTTGCCTGGTTAATTTTCCTGGTCTATTATAAAGGGTAGAGATATGGAGATGCATAAGGCAAGGTAAGGGGAAAGAGGCATGGAGCTTTTATGCCCTCTTCGGATGTGCCATTTTCTAGGAGCCATCTGGAAGCTCTCCAAATCTCGTCCTTTTGGGCTTTTATAACTATTACATAGGCATGATTGAAGCATGAACAGCCATGTGGAGATGTTACTGGCCCAAAAGGCTATGATCTAATGCTGATAGACGGTGGGGAAACCCACAAAGCCTGACTGTTCAGATTCTCTCCTTTGCAGCCATCTTTCCTCCCAGATCTGGGGCAAGATTCCCCAAATGTTGGGGGTCTTATGGTCTGCTTTCAGACAAGGTGGATCAAAGACTATCTTCATGGCCAGCTCCAAGACAGAAGAATGGTAGAGAAAGATTATAGTATCTGATGTGCTTTAGGGAAGAGAGGTTCTACTTTCTGTGGCCGGCCTTGATATAAGAATAAAACTCTGGCCTTGAAGTAGTGACATTGGACTGTGGATCTCTAAGTATAACATATCTGTGGCATGGTCAACTTTAAAACTTTAACCATTTTAGAGTCTTCCCTCCCTCCACTACTTATAGTACTTTTAACTTAGTATATTTGACTATTTTTTAAAAAATCTATAATTGGGTTTCTTTTCTTCCATCTTTTCTTAGCAATCTCAGAAGCTACAAAGGCAAAACAGAAGATGGCTCAAGATTTCTTCAGGGAAGAATATACACTGAACAATGCCATTGGTATGTGTGCTCTGCTGAGATTTTGAAAACAGAATAAAGACATAGGGTGGAAAGTATAATTTGTCAAGATGTAACCGATAGGCATTCTTATTGAAACTTATATGTAAGGCATAAATAAAGTTGATTTAACTATTCTGCTTATTCTAGAACAATTACACTTTAATAATTTGGTTCTTTACTTAACTACTATTTGTCCTAAAAATCAATATGAAAATATGGGTTCCTGATTATATAGCTAGCTTTCTTGGTAAACAAAAAACTTGGGTCCCAGATTTCTCTTTACAGTGAATTCCAATTTCTGATCCTTATGGAACTTTGGGATGAAGTTCTTTTTATAGTGGAGGCTCTAATTTTAGTGGAAGGAAAGCACTACTTCTATCAAACACATGTTTTCAAAACTTAAATTTTAGGAAATGAGATAAATACTTGTGTACCTACCAATCCAGAAATAACAAATACCAATATTGTGTTTTGGTTCGTGTTATAAAATTTATTTATAAAAGTATAATGCTTAGCTGAGCGTGGTGGCACATATCTGTAATCCCAGTAAATGGGAGGCTGAGACAGGAGGATCACAGGTTAAAGGCCAGCCTCAGCAACCTAGCAAGACCCTGTTTCAAAATAAATAAAAAAGGGATGAGGGAGTAGCTCAGAGGTAGAACACCCCTGGGTTCCATCCCCAGTTCCAAAATAAAATTTAAAAAAAAAGTATATATATATAATGCTACAAGTTTCAAAGTTACAGTTCAGCCCATTTTGTGATTTTTCTTAGTGCCTTCCTTTCTGTCATGAGAAATAACCATTGTCCCTCTTTAAAAGCAACCATTGAGAATGATTGCTTTTGAAGAATGCCTGGGGTTCAATGCCCACTACCATATACACATACACACACACAAAACAACAACATTGGTTGGGCATGGTGGTGCACACCTGTAATCTTAGCTACTCAGGCGGCTAAGGCAGAAAGATCACGTGTTTGTGGCCAGCTTGGGAAACTTAGCAAGACTCTGACTCAAAATAATAAGGCTGGAAATGTAGCTCAGTGGTGGAGTGCTTGCTTAGTATGTATGAGGCTTTGACTTCAATCTCTCCAGTACCACAAAGTAAAGAAAAAAAAAAAGAAGCAGCCAGCTGGGCGTGGTGGCGCACATATCTGTAATCCCAGAACATGGCAGGCTGAGACTGGAGGATCCGGGTTTGCAGCCAGCCTCAGCTACCTAGTGAGGCACTCCGCAACTTAGTGAGACCCTGTTTCAAAATAAAGAATAAAAAATAGGGCTGGGGGTATAGCTTGGAGGTAGAATGCCCCTGAGTTCAATCCCCAGTACCGCAAAAAAATAAATAAATAAATAAAAGTTTGCATGATTAATAGAATTTTCAACTTGGTAAGGATATATGAGGGCCATAAATATTATTAAGTCTCAACATTTCAGATGGGGAAATTTATTTATATACTATGTATGTGATATATCCTTATCTGATATGCATATATATCCCATATAATGTGCATGCATGTGCGTACACACACACACGTATACATATATACACACAATTTAATGAATGATTGAATTGCCAGTTAGTTTAATGATAGACTGAAAAAAGAATAAAAGAATCTGGGTCTTCCAACTACCAGTACATGCTTTTTCTTGTATGCTGTACTTTTTTGTATGTATCCAGATATTTTAGTTATATAGAAAATAAACATGTTCTTTAAAACCCAACAGTGTATGTAAATATCAATGGCTTATAATGCAGGTGTTAATTATACTAATAGCTGAATTATACAAGACTTTCATTTGATTCAGATTGAAAGTTGAACTGTTTAATAGTAATGAGCAAATAATCAGGATTGAGTAGGGATTGACATTTAAAAATAACATTTTATAAACCACATAATGATCCTCTTTCATATTTCTTGAAAACATTTCCTAGGAAAAGTCAAGTCAATAAAATGCAATTTTTTGAAAAAGTGAATATATTTTAAACATTGCAACTAAAATTATAGCTTGATTTGTTTTAGGTACTTGCAAGAAACCATATGTTGCACTTATTGATGGAATTGTGATGGGTGGGGTAAGTAGACTTTTTATTCTTTTCATTGATATGAGTGAGTTGTATTAAAAATAAGTCAAGTTCATATATGAAGGTATCACTACCAATTTCACTAGTATGTATAGGGAGGGCAACGAGGGGTAGTGGAGTGGGTGTGGAGGGAAGCACATCAAGAGATGATGTGTGTGTGTGTGTGTGTATGCATGCATCATTTTGAGTCTCACTATGAAGTATAATTACATTGCACCAATAAAATTCTTTAAAAAGTCAATAATTAAGCAGGAGTAAGGTGATAAAAATATAGTAGAAATCATTGAAACAAAATCATGTGTGTATTGGATCTTGGATCCTGGCAGATTTGAGATGTAATAATTTGCTTATAGCACTTTTAGGCTATCTCAACCCAAAAGAATAGTGTATGTTCTTAATTATGTGATATACTGTTTTATCTTTTTGAATTAGCAAGCTTTCTTAAGCAACAGAAATTGATCACATTTTTTTTGTTTATATGTGGAGCCTTTGTTCTACTTACAAACTAGAACAGCTTAGATGAGAAATAAGAATATGGAGTTTTTTTTGCTTAGACTATCAATAATGGGAATGTGGTTGACTAAATTGTATCTATTACACAAAATTGCACCTTAGTATAAGTGTTTGTAATCTTTTTGAAATTCTCTAAAATTTCTGCCAGTTGACAAATACTTATTTTGCCTGTGTGTGAAAATGTAACTGGCCTTGAATAATTTGATAAGGAGTTGGAGAAAACATGACATAATTACAGATCAAGTATGGCCATGAGTAAAACAAAGCAGTGAGGGATCAGAATGAATCTTCGTGTGGCGAAGGAGCTGCATGGAGAAGATGGTGAATTGAATGGAGCCTAGGAAGATAATATAGGGGAGAAAAAGTAATATCTTTTCCTTACCCATTGCAAGGATCATGGCTGATATCCCTAGAACAAAAGATGCTTAAAAAGTGAGAAGCTTAACAAATTTATTTAATCAAAGTTTTATATGACACAGGAATCTTAGAAACCCAAAGACCCAAGGAAAACTGTGTTTTTATTTTTAGGTTTGATGCAGAATGGACGGTTGGGTAAAAGTATTCTGCAAAAGGGGTATGATCCAGTGGTACTAAACTGGGGGAACTTAGCAAGGCCTGCTTGTTCAGAGTCTTCTTGGCCTCTCTGTGTTGCATTCCTTTTATCTGGCTATCTGTCATGCAGAATGCCTTTCACATGACAGTCTAATGATATATTTTCAGGAGGGGTATCTCAGAGAATTCCTTTTATTGCTAGCTCTCTCCTAGAAAGGTAGGAAAAAGCCAGAGTGACTTCCAAAAATGGCCCCTCAGGGTATCATGTTCTGAACCACAACAATAAATGGGACTTAGGTAGATAGGTAGTAGGAGACCAAAGGGTGAAAGTTAAAAAATTCTACCTGTTAACTTAACCACACATGGTGTTGTACACCTGTAATCTCAACTACTTGGGAGGCTGAGACAAGTTCAAGGTCAACCTGGGGAACTGAGCAAGACCTTGTCTTCAAAAAACGAGGAGGGATTGGGAATGTAGCCAGTGGTAGATCACTTGCTTGGCATGTGCAAGGCTCTGGCAGTCTCTGCAATTCTGTGTTGGTAGGTTCTGTTTTTGTGAGGTTGTGGGAGCCCATTGCTTCTTGCTATTCTTCCTTCCCATGACTTCTGATTTTTAAAGTTTATATCTTTGTTGCTTTTCTAGCTTTCTCTTAGTCTGTAGGTATCATATCTATTTTCTCTCTCTGAATAGTATCTTAATGTGGAGGTGGATATTTACCCCTAGGTATGCCTTGCAGTTGAATAGCCTCTACCATATGGTTATTATTTGTTCTCTGTTGTGTATTTATCATCCTTTGATACTAACCTTGAAAACTGTCTACTATCACCCCACTGTTGTTCTACCTGTAGATGGTCAGTACTGAGTTGCAGTCACTCTGGGACTCCTTTGGCCGGCTACATTGGTGACGTTGATGGGTTTCAAGTGTTAAGGTCTGGGGTCCTGTCTGTTACCTCCATTATAGGTAGTCGGCTCAGAGGTATGAGCAGAACAGTTTGTGCCCTATGTGTTTTTAAGCCTCGATGTGAGAGCCGTTGGGTGATTCCTTCTGTCAGCTGTGATTAGTTTATCCTTGGTGTCTGACGGTCCTTTCTGGTGGTTTACCTCTCTGGTCCAATCTAAGCTGCTGGTGCTGTTCCCCAGGTGAGCTGCATATGGGGCACTTTGCTATCCCCTGTTCTGTCTTCTGGGTTTTGTTCCATTGTGGTTAAATTTTTCTTTGCTTTGTTCATTTTTTTGCTGCATTTTTTATTTTCAAGAATCTGCCTTCACAGTGGTTGCATTTCGAGTTTTACAGTGCCTGAGATGTGCTGCTACCTCAGTAGTCATCTTGCTGATCTCCCAAGATATACTTTATATTAGCTTTTCTTAACCAGAATTCCACCAGACAGTTGAGTCTCAGTGCCCAAAAGCAATGGTTTTCAAGTTATTATCCCTGAAGTTAGCATCACTTGGGAACTTACAAATACTTATTATTGGGTCCCATCCCAGAGCCAAATGTAGTACTAAGATTGTGCGGTGTATTCGAACAAGTCCTATAAGTGATTCCAGTGATGAGAATCAATGTCCTAAGGCATCTACTGCATGTAATGAATTAACTTCTGTCCCAGCTTCTAGGATGGTACCAGTTATGTAATATCCTTGGGCAAATTGAGAAGATAGTCACATCATTTGTAGCAATCTGTGGTTCAGATGAGGAGCCCCTGAATGAGAACATTTTTTATATTATGTCTTATCAGCTTCCCTAAAAAGCCTCCTATGTGTCTCTTCTCTCATTAGGCCTGCTCACCAATGTGTGTCCTTAAAGACTGAAGTTCTCTCCTTAAAGACTGAAGTTCTCGCCTTTTTTTTTTTTTTTGACAGTCATAAAAATTACTACAGTTAGATATAATTTCTTCCTCTACTAAGTCACTAAATTCAATCTGAATTTGAAATTTGGCATTTGTACTTTATTGTTACGGTGTAATGCACATGTGTGTAAAAAGCATTGTTTACTAAAACAATTCTACTCTAATAATGAACATCTTGTATAGCTTTTGAAAGAGTAAAATTAACAGATTGTAGTGACTTGGCTCTTTTTTCGTAGTGGAATTTTTTGTCTCTTGGTTTTGAAAGCTAACTTTTCATTTCTCATTTAAAAACGTCTTAATCTTAAGACTTTTCACAAACTCTCACTTTTAAAGATATAATCTGCTAGATCAATGGCTCTCAGCTTTAACTACACTTTAGTATCACTTGGGAGTGTTTTAAAAATCTCAGTGCCCACTAAGACAAGAGGATCACAAGTTTCAGGTCAACTTTGGCAAATAACCAAGACCCTATTTCAAAATTTACCTCAGTGGTAGAGCACCTCTAGGTTCAATCCCCAGTAACACGCACTCACACATGCACGCACGCACGCATGCACTTCTGTGCCCAAGCTTTCTTCATCTCCCATAACCATTAAATCCTATATTGGATTTAGACCTATGCATTTTTAAAGTCCCCTGTGGTATTATTGTGAAGATCATTAGGAACTGCTGTCTATAGCTTCTTAATTATTAGTGTGTGGTGCAATGTCACCTGTGGGCCTCTTTCTAAATTCCCCAATGGTCCTCAGAATCACTCAGAGGCTTGTTAAAATCCATATTCCTGCTTTGTCCTCATTTCCAGTTTAGTCAGTCCAGAGTGTGGCCCAAGAATTATTTGCACTTCAAACAAGTTCTCAGATGATCCTGATGATCCTGAAGGTTTGGGTTTAAGTACTAAGATTGGGATTGCAATAGTTTGCTACAAAGGAATTCAAAGTACAGATACAGTCTCAGGCAAGATGGGGCAAATGAGGCTGAAGGAAAGGTGTACAGAATAGTAACCAACTGTCTCTGTACTTGATTTGAGTCTAGTCAGTACATTTTTTCCATGTAATGTAAGAAAGAATATTGCTAAGAATTTAATTCAGAAGACTAGAGATCTTGAACCCCCTCTCCCTTCCTTCCTTTTTTTTTTTTTTTTTACCATAGAAAATATTGTTTTTCTGCTTCCTCATTATCCACTATGAAGAGTAGCACAGCATTCTGCAAAGGAAATGGCTAAATTCTGTTTTGGACTCACACATTTACTCAGTATTTTGGTATACAGTAAAATTAAAATGTTGCTGAGTGGTTCCCCATAGTTGGTCAAAATTATATGACATTATTATCCTTCCAGTATTTCTGCAAAGAGATAAACAATTTGGGAACTGAGTTGTATCTTATGAGAGAGTGCTTGCCTAGCATGCATGGAGCCCTGGGTTCAATTCCCAGCCTTCCCCCACCCCCATTTTGAATGAATAGATACTTGAAACAATAACTTACAGTATTTGGAAGGAATAAAATTTTTATTTTTGCCTTTAAACATCTAAAATAACTTTTTCTCAAACTAATATATATTAGGAAGGCAAATTTGCTTAAAAATTTAAATTTAAATAGAGCTAGGAGAGAGGAGAATCCTTAACATTTTATTTCTTCCCCATAGTACCACTTCCATTTTCCTTCCCCACTGAAGTGAATTTAAAGGCTAAGTTTATTTCTTCTCAGTCATATCTAAGTATAGAATTAGAGCATATTTTAGAACTTGGCTTTGCTGCCCCTGGCCCATCCCCTTCTCTGCCTCTCTTCTACTTTTAAGATATTGAGTTCTAGGAAATAGAACTTTGACTTTCTATGGAGTATGAGTGTTCTTGACAACTTTCACATACTTGTAGATTCTCAAATCTACAGGAAGTTCTTTTCTTTTTCCCTTGGCTGTACTGGTCAGGCTTGTTTCATTTTGTTTTTAATTGTGAAAGCACCCTGTGTTCTAGGTCAGTGGCAGGCAGCCATCCCCTTGTGCCATTCTCATTTTGTCTCTATCCCACTCGCCATGTTGAGTTAGATGATTTGTGATCTAGAGAGTTCTATTCCTTATGCAACAGATCAGTTCATGACCTGGGCAACAAAGTGAGATCCTCATCTCAAACAAAGCAATATGCTGTGAATCTGTTTCTATTGTATAGTATTTCTCTTTGGTTTGGGCCACATGGTCTTTTCTCATATGTCTAATTAATTTTTAGTTCTTATCTTTGTTTCTGCTAGGCATTTAGGCTAAGGTCAGGAGCAATTCTAGATCATTCAATCTAGTCATCAGAGGGAGGATTTGAAACTGCACTTCAGTGCAGAATTCTGGCCATCCTCATTCATAGGACTTAGTCTTTAGATACCCAGCTTGGCAAGCCTTAAATTCCAAGTTTTGTTCCTTTAGAAGGCAGAGCTTAGCCAATCTGTTAAACTGTGTTCAGCTTTTTACCCTCTTAATATCATATGGGTCAAATACTGCAAACAATTCTATTTACTATCATCAACTATAGATAGATAATATCTAAAATTCTCAGTTTATAACTGAATATTCAGCTGAACTGAATAAGTTATATAGTATACAACATGATACTAATACTAAAATTTAGGCTGCAGCTTGATTCTATAGTTTTTACATGAAATAACTTTACTGGTGTGATACTTTTAAACATTTGAAAATATCTTATTAAAAAAAATAGAAGTAAGCCGGGCATGGTGGCGCATGCTTGTAATCCCAGCATTCGGGAGGCTGAGACCGGAGGATCCGAGTTCGTGGCCAGCCTCAGCTACCTAGTGAGGCACTCCGCAACTTAGTGAGATCCTGTTTCAAAATAAACAATAAAAAGTAGGGCTGGGGGTATAGCTCAGAGGTAGAATGCCCTTGAGTTCAATCCCCAGTAATGCAAAAAAAAAAAAAAAAAAAAAAAAAAAAAAAAAAAAAAAAAAAAAAAAAAAAAAAAAAAATAGAAGTAGAAAGTCCTTATAAGGGAAATAGACAAAACCATAATCAGAAAATTTGAACACATTTCTTTTAAATAAACAACAGAAACAAACTCTGTGTGTGTGTGTGTCTTTTACATGCAGAACTACATGTGAAAGATAAAACAGTGTAAATAATTTAGATAATGCTAATATGGGAAAATATCTTTGTGACCTTGATGGTTATGGGGGGGATATCTTAAATAATACACCAGAGGTATCATAAACAAGACAAAAAAATTGGATTGTGTTAAAATTACAAATCTTCATCCATTGCAAAACATCTTTAAAAGAGTGAAAGGGCAAGTCATAGACTGAAAAGATATTTGGAATATGCATATTTAACAAAGGATTCTCATCCAGAATATATAACCAATAAGGAAGTCAATAAGAAAATTCAACAGAAAAGTGAACAAATATTTGAAAAGATTAGGCATTTCACAAAGAGAATATCTACATAGTCAGTAAACACGCAAAAACACTCAACTGTGTTAGTCACCAAGGAATTATAAACTAAAACCATAATGAGATACAGTTGGCCCTTGAATAATACATATTTGAACTGTGTGGGTCCACTTATATTCAAATTTTAAAAATTCACAATAATTTGAAAAAATTCAGATGAACCCCATTGCCTGAAATATCAAAAAATTAAAAATTGGACATGTCATAGATGCATAAAATGTGTAGATAATAGTTTTATTATTTAATACTGTAAGGTATCAAAAATCTGTTATAAAAGTTAAAATACATAAACTTAGGCACGGAAACCACATATTGTCAAGAGAAATGAAAACAAACATAAATTAACACTGTCAAATCATAACTAGATAAAATTAACTGTAGTGTATAGCCTTATATTGGTGGTGCCTGCTGGCAGGGACAAGTTTATTGCAACAACAGTTTGAGCAACAATAAAACAGTTCATTAGAAGAAATGGATATGGTTTCATTGACAGGAATGGCACCAAGGAAGAAGTATGTGTACACTATACATTCATAAAGAAAAATAACCCCAGGAAGTACATTCACAATTTAAAAGATGGATGGATTGTGGTGTTTGGTGAAAGAATAAAAAGAATACAGAGGCAGCAAATGCTACAGGCCCTGGTGGAGTTCAAATTCAAGGGAGTAAATATGCAGTGTACTAACTATAGATACTATCAACATCAAGAGGTTCTCCATACAATTACCAGCAGAAGTACCAGAGTAGTGGGTGTGGGGAAAAATGAGGCATTGAAGAGCACTCCCAAAGGCCGGGCCCAACAACTCTGGCCTCCAGCAGGCAAAGGTTCCCACCTTACTACCTGTGGATTCCACAGTATGTCAACCCTCCTCTTCAGGAAGAAGTGACAGCTAGGGTGCGGAGAACAAAATTGACTAGTGAGACAGAACATGTGTAGGGTGATAGGCCAAGATTCTATAGGTCCCCTCCTCACCAGAGGTAGTCTAGAGAGGATGGCAATGAAGAGGATAGGAGATGGGACCAATGTCAGCAGCCACCTCAGCACTGGTACTGTGGCAACTTGAGTTACCTACACAGTCATCCAGTAAACACTAAACCAGAAGATGGCAAAGAGACGAGAGCAGCTGACTTGCCAGTGGGGAATTTGTCCACTCCTGAGACTGGGCAGGGCAGAGCTGAATGAATGTTGGCCTACGTCTCTGCCATTATCTGGTCATCCAACAAGAAGAAACTGAAGAATATGAAATTCTAGCAGTAGGAACTGAAGACTAAGTGTTTGCTCTTTGCCCATTGGTCAAATAACCAGAACTGTCTACGTTATCTAGGCAGCATGATGTTTTTATTATTTTTTGCCTAAAGACATCTCTTTTTCATAATGACAAATGTGCTTTTATTTTTAAGTGTATTTTTTCTCAATATATCTTGAAAGGTTTTTAAATTGTTTCATATCTAGTCAGGTTGAGACTTCTAAGAGCTTCAGTTTTAATTTGTAATGCAAAGTAACTTTTGTGACAAAAGTTTACTACTTTATTTTTTAAAAGTCACTAAACTGCAAACACTAGCTAGTCTTAAATGATTTTTTTTTTAAGATTGGATTTTTAACTGTGTGTAGGTTGGTATTCCTAATACCCATATTGTTCAATGGTCAACTGTACTAATATACATTCATTAGAATGGCTAACACGTGAAATACAACTTCAAGTACTAGTGAGGGTGTAGAACAACAGACTCCTATGCTGCTGGTGGAGTAGAAATTGGTGCTTGATGTATTTTATAAAAATTGTCTTGATATATTTAAAAATTGAAACAACCCAGATAGCCATTTATAGTAGAATGGATCAAAAATTGTTTATTCATATAAAGGAATGCTATACAAATTGTTATATACTGTTAATGAATCTCACAAACATAATGTTGACTAAAGAAGTCAGATAATATATACCTTATGATTCTATTTATATCTAAGAAAAACTGGACAAAACTAATCTTTTGTTAGAAATCAGGATAGTAGCTATTTGGTTGGAGGGAATAGTGACTGAAGGGTGCAAAAATAAATTTCTGATCATTTTTATCTGGGTTTTCATTACATGGATGTGTAACGAAAACCCAGATAAAAATGATAATTTGCTGAAGTTGTATATTTAGCCACTGTTATACTTGTTACTGTTTCTATAGCTTTACATGTATATTATACGTCAGTTAAAAAAGATAAAATGATAAAAAGCCAGTGTGTCTGACTAGAGTGAACATGAGAAAAGTGGGGAATGGTAGACCCCACTGCTATTAGATTAGGGAGATAAAAGAGACCAGATCATGTAGGACTTTATCAGCCACGATGAGTTTTGATAATGTTTTCATATAATGGAATGTCACTGGAGAATTTGGGGCAGGAGAATACAATGAGGTGCTTTATCTCTTGAAAAGCTTTGCTGTGCAGCGGATGGATTGTGGAACACTGGGCCAGGCAAGAGGTAATAATTGGTTTCAATAGTTGGGTTGTAATGGTGGAGACAGTGAAAAGCAGCTCAATACAGGATAGATTGGAATTAGATCTGTCAAGACAGGTTCATAGAGTAGGTTGTGGGGTAACAAGGAAAGAAGATAACACTGAGGTGTTTGACCTGAGAAACTGGGTGAATGATGATACTGTTGATTGATATAGAGAAAATGGAGGAAGAAGCACATTTAAGGAGAAAACGAGATTTGCAGCATTTTTTTTATTTTTGGTGCTGGTAATTGAACTCAGGGTCATGTGCATGCCAGACTAGTGCTCTACCACTGATCTGCACTCCCAGCCCAAGAGATTTACTTTTGATGTATAAAGGTTGAGATACTAATGAGATTTAAGCGGAGATATTAAATAGACAACTGAGTCTAGGGAAATGAGGGATGAGAAAATAAGTTACTAATGTTGGAGTCCTGGGGCTGCAGGAGAATCAACTAGGGAATCTAGACAGGACAAAGTGCAGACGAACTAGAATGGAAAGATGGCATCAGGCCAGTATTTTTATTTTGGGGTGATAGAAAGAACAACTAATATGAGAGGGAAAAAATCAAGCAACTATGTCTTGAAACCAGGTAAAGTGTTTTATAAAGTAGGGAGTGAGGAACTCTTTCAAATGCTATTGAGATATCCAATTAAATGACAAATGTGATCTGATCACTGGGCTTGATAGGATGCAGGGAGGGTATTTGAAGAGAGGTAGGAATTGAAATGAAGTGTTGTATTTGAAGAACTAATCTATATAAACATTGGTTAATGCTGTAAAACTTGAAGGCTTTGACACTTTTTTAGTGTAGCTAAAATTAGTATTTAAATAGAAAATAGCATTAAATTTCAGAATCAGGGATACTTACAAGCAGCCTATCCTTTGAAATAAGGTACAAAAATTAGTTAAGAGGGTTTGTCATGAGGGTTCTATACTCAGTTTAACATGAACAAGCGTTTGTAGTCTTAGTATCTTTAAGTGAGGTGACTTGCATATTACCAGGCTGCTGCTTTATGAAAGTCTTTTAAAACAGTTCTTAGTGATACTTGTGTCAATGAGCTCTTGTTCTGAAAGATTTTCATAATAAGTTTTTACTGAAATCTTGATGTCTTTTATTTTATTCATTATTTTGTCATCCAAGGCTGAAACAATATGAATCATGTAATATAAGATAGAGAACTGAATTAGTGAATATAGGAATATAGGGTAGGGTGGATAGTTTCGACATGAAAGAATATGGGCCTTTAAATTTATGTTCCTTTTTTTTTTTTTTTTGTGGTACTGTGGGGATGGAACCCAGGGGCATTCTCCTAGCCACACCTCCAGCCCTATTTTTTATTCTTTATTTTGAAACTAAGTAGCAGAGGGCCTCACTAAGTAGCTGAGACTGGTTGCTGGATCCTCCTGTCTCAGCCTCCCAAGTACTGGGATGACAAGTGTTGCCACCATGCTGGGCTTTAAATTTATTTTCTATAGAATTCAGGAGGCAAAGAAGGTCCCCTGTAGAGACATTGGTCTATTGGTTTCCAAAGGAATGAGGGTTTAAGAGCATATTTTAGGAAGGGTTATTGAGGAAGAGCAGTGTTAGGAGAAAAAACATAGGACACTACTACAGTGAATATATTCTAGAGACTAAAGTGCAAAGTGACTTATATTGTGTGAGGTTGAAGCATGGCAGGATGTAGGTCTGATTCTAATTGAAATTCTGGTGAAGAGACAATATTTTAATTGAATGGAGACTCACTCAAACTGATCCACAAAAGAGAATGGGGCAGTTGTTAGACAAGCACAAGGATCAAGTGAGAATCCAAAGACAAAATAGCAAAACTGAGCTTCCTACAAACTGGACATCAGGTGTGGACCTAAAGTAAACTTAAGCATGTTTGTCTATTTTCCTCTGTCTTGGATTATCTCTGCTTCTTTTTCTGTTTGCTTTGTTCTCTGTATTGTATACTCTGCAGCCATCTCAGGTTTTTGTCTGTACTCCCATGTAAATTCAACTTTTACTTGGCTGTCCTGCCTTCTTTAAATTTCAAATGACCTTTAAGCTACATTGTCTGTCATCAACTAATAGCCTGTCATCAACTGTGTTTTAGTTTAAATACCTATGAGTAAGAATCTTGTCTAGTTCACCCTCCCCCCGTGCCTGCCCGTTTTGTTCCCCAGACCTTTGAATTTTAGTCTTAGTTGGCTGCCCTTGAGTCCATTGGGGGAAAAGAGTCCCTGGACAGAGCAAATTCCTATACAGAAAAGGCAGTGATTGTGTAGGCAGTGGCCTTCTCTTGTATGTCTTTCTTCCTTTGAGATTATATGATTAATTGAAATTATAAAACCTGGAACTTTTGGAAGAATGGCATGAAGCCCTGTGGCTAGTCAAATGAGGATGGGAAGAATGATGGAAGGCAGGCTGGGCCAGATTACGTAGAGCCTTGCAAGCCATGGAGTTGAGCTTGACATATATACACGTATGCATGTACATACACACATGCTCACATTTCTGCATATATACACATATGTGTATGATGTATGTTATATATAAGAAATAGATCAGATAAATATACCTATTCGTTCAGATATGAGATACATAGCAAAAGATCTGAAGGGTTATTTACCTAAATGATAATAGCTTTGTGTCTCTGGGGAGAGAATGGCAAGACTGGGATTGAGAATTGGGCTCAGGCTGTACCTTTATAAGTGTTTAATGAAGAATATAAATGTGTGCTGTTTGTGGAGGTCAAAGGTAATTTTTAAAGGAGGGAGCAATAACTAAAGCAGTTAAGGTTGAGGTAGGGTCTGCCAGTTAGGCACCTCCAGACTGGATGAGGCAGCTCTTCTGTGTCCTGGGCCAATAGAACATAGTCTAAAAACTGCTAATTCAGCCCAACTCTTTGCTTTAAAGCTCTTAGTAGTGTGTTCCTGAACAGTTACAAACTTTAAGTTATAATATGATAAGTTAAAAATAAAGAATAGAATATAAGGCAAGGGCTCTTAATACAGGAGCTGGGTGCTGTGATGCTCACATGTGATCCCAGTACTTGGAAGGCTGAGACAGGAAGATCACAGATTTGAGACCAAGCCTCAGTAATTTAACAAGACCCTATTTCAAAAATAAAATAGGGCTGAGGGTGTGGCTCAGAGGTAGAAAGCCCTTGGGTTCAATTCCCAGTGCCAAAAATAAAAATCTAACAATAGTGTAGGATATTGTTAATATAACTGGGTGTTTTATTCTTGTGAAAGTTATAGGATTTCATTATAATCATTAAGTATATACAATCTAATTTGGGCTGTACTGTCAGTTGACTATGCCCTAATACAGTACCATCATAGGAACTTTATAATCATTTGCCTATATAGGGTAGATCTAATAATATGGATATAATTAATAAATATTGACAGCAAAGAGTATAGGTAGTGACTAAAGAGTTCTAATACTTCTATGTCTATGGACATGATGATCTATTCAGTTTTAAGCTTAGCATATGGTACATAAAATTGATAAGAAATTACATGTTTTCAAGTATTTTCTTAATGAAAGGCTTAAAGTTTTAAAGAACTTACAAATGGCTGAACTGAGTGTGAAAATACTCAACGGAGTTGAGGAAATCTTGATGAAAAATTAAAAATCAGATACAAAGGAAGCCCATTCTATTAAGCAAATACAGAACTCTTTTTGAGGGCCTGACATTGTTCCAAATATATGTTTTAACTCATTTAACTCTCTAATTTCACTTGTTAAAAAAGATTAAGTATGAAAAGTAAAACAGTAAAAAGAAATTCTGATAAATGCAAAAAGTATAACATAGGAAATTCCGATATAATCTGACATAAACTTGGATGTTTTGTCATCACACATGTTCTTCCCAATTCAAGTACGTGTGGTATTCAAAGATGACTGTTGTATCTGTTATATTTGCTCTTTTTAGTGACATTCAGCAAGGTTGAGATAGAAAAATGTTGCTAATTTTATTTGATGAAATATGTAAATCAAACAAAATTGATAGAATAGCTTGGTTATACATTGAGAAAGTACTGAGAATTGAACTCAAGGGCACCTTACCATTGAGCTACATCTCCAACACTTTTTATTTTATTTTTTTTATTTTTGCAGTACTGGGGATTGAACTCAGGGGCGTTCTACCTTGAGCTACACCCCCAGCCCTATTTTTTATTCTTTATTTTGAAACCGAGTCTCACTAAGTTGTGGAGTGCCTCACTAGGTAGCTGAGGCTGGCCGCGAACCCAGATCCTCCGGTCTCAGCCTCCCGAATGCTGTGATTTTATTTTGATACAGGATCTCATTAAGTTGCCAAAGCCAGCCTTGAACTGTGAGCCTTCTGCCTCTGCTTCTGAGTAGCAGGGATTATAGGCATGCATTATCTTGCCTGGCTTAATTATGTTTTTTTGATTATTGGTGCCACTAATAAGTAATACTTGGTGGTTCTGTAACAATCAGTATTTTATAATGCTGCATATGTTTTGAAGTGAGAGTGAATTGGGGAAGAGAATATAAAACACAACACAAAATACTAATTGAAAATGTCTTAGTTAAAACAAATACATTTCAGATATCAGGGATTCCCATATATTTTTCTCTAGCAAGTTCACCTGAAATTGTGTAGTTTAGGGTTTCTCTTCCACCTATACCCTAAAACAAATTCCTGTGAAACATAAAGACAGTTTACTTGCTTTGTAATGTTTATGCTTTTAATTTTTACCATATTTTTAACCCACTGTTAAAATTTTAACCCACTGTTCTTCCTTTGTTTTCCTAGGGAGTTGGTCTTTCAGTTCATGGGCATTTCCGAGTGGCTACTGAAAAGTGTCTTTTTGCAATGCCAGAAACAGGAATAGGTAAAAACTAGAAATTCTTCATAATTACTTTTAGAATCATCTTCCTTTGATACATTTCATATTATACTGTTGTTGAAGAAATCAATGAAATCTTGCATGAGATACATGAAAGAACTTTTAAAAAATTAAACAGGAAGCTTTTAAACTTTTAAACTTTTTTTAACTTTTAAAAAATTAAACAGGAAACAGAGAAGCTTTCATTAGTTCAATAATTGTATCAAAGCACAAAGGCAAGAATATGTAATTGGACAAATGAATACTTTCTAGTTAATTTTAAATAAAGGGTTACTAATGGAAAATACTCTTATATTTAGATCTTCTTTCTTGCAGTTCCAGAGGCTGCAAGCCCAAGTGCTGGCAGGTTTGGTTTCTCCTGAGACCGGTGTCTTTGGCTTTTAGGTGTCGCCATCTTGCTGTCTCCTCACACGGCCTTCTGTGTGTGCATGCACCCCTATATTTCATCATCTAAGGACACTAGTTCCCTTGGATTAGGGCTCCTCCATTAGGACCTCAGTTAACCTTAATTTCCTGAGACCCTCTCTCCAAATAATTACATTGGGGTTAGGAATTCAGCATATGAATTTTGGAGGGACACAATTCAGTCCATAACAAGCAGTAATAAGCATATAGATGTTATTTAAAGTTGTGGGAGCTAAGGAAAATGTGTATGCCAGGACATGGAGGTGGTCTACTATCAGTGAGCCTTTGGCTCTGCAACATTTAGAGGCCAAATTCTTTTCAGTTTTATTTGAAAAAAGTTTCTAGAATTAAAATAAGTAGCATGCTACTGTCAATAGAAATATCTCCTAGGACACCAAATCAGCTAGGCTTAAAGTTGAACTCCTGAGCTCTCCCTACTCCTGTCATTATCCACCTTAGTAAAGGGAACAACCATCCGTGACACTTTCTCTCCCACTGCCCTTTTATTGTGTCAAGTATTTGAGGGCTTGTGTTTTTATCTCAACTTCATTAAATTAAGCAACCTTAGAGCAACTATATGAATTTAAAAACTAACACCCTAATGCACATGATGTACTTTCACAAACATGTCAAAGTCAATCACTAAACTGAACTTGAGAAGGAGGGAGGGTGAGGGAGTGGGCGGGATTTGGGAAATGGGGAAGGGTTAAATGAGAAATGTGTGCATGTATGCCTTTACCAGCTTGTACCTAACAAAAGATGCATGATTACAATGCATCAATAAAAAAAAAATTAAAAAAACATTAAAAATAAAATAAAATAAATAAAACTAGAAGATCTCAATTATTTAAGGAGTTCTTACACAACAAAAGTAGTATACTGACAATTATTTGTATAGATCCTATTTTCTAGTTGTTACCAGTAAAGAGGAAATTTTGAAAATACTGGTGGTTAAGGAAGAGCAAATGCATATGATTTTATTAGTTATATACTTGCTCATTTAATAGGACTAATGGTTATTGCATCAATCCTTAAATATGTAAAGTATTAGAAAATTGACTTGCTTATTTAATAGGACTAATGATTATTGTAACCATCTTTAAATATCTAGTATATTAGATAAATTGGTGAAGTTTGGGAAATGATTTAAATAATAATGGATTTAATAACTCTTGGATTATGTATGTTTTTTTTGCTATGCTTTCATATGGAAAGAATATTTTTTCAATGTTTATTTCAGAGATTCTTAAAAAGTAAATTAGTGGTAAGAAAATATAGGTAGAATTATTGAGTACTTAAAATATATAAAACATTCACCCAGTCATGGTGGCACACACTTGTAATCTCAGTACTTGGGAAGCTGAGACAGGAGAATCACAGATTCAAGAATAGCCTCAACAAGTAATGAGACTCTCAGCAATCTAGCAAGACCCTGTTTCAATATTTAAAAAAATAAAATAGGGAGTGTAGCTCAGAGGTACTGG
>PVLC010029329.1:0-20283 GCA_004027655.1 Graphiurus murinus
GGTTTTTTGTTTTTTTTTTTTTTTTTTTTTTTTTTTTTTTGCGGTACTGGGGATTGAACTCAGGGGCATTCTACCTCTGAGCTACACCCCCAGCCCTATTTTTTATTCTTTTTATTTTGAAACCGAGTCTCACTAAGTTGCGGAGTGCCTCACTAGGTAGCTGAGGCTGGTTGCGAACCCGGATCCTCCGGTCTCAGCCCTGATGTGAATTTTGAACAAGAAAAAAAAATATAAAGTATTGGCATATAGTAAGCATTCCATAAATAATATCAATTATTATCATTACTACATAGGCAAATATGAAAATAGAAAAATATTCACATAGTTAAGCAATTTATAATTATAAGAATCAATAATTTGCCTACTGGGTTTAATAAGTGACAGACATTTCTCATAACTCACCCACATAAGCTTCGACTTTGCTTTCACACACCTTTCAAAAGGTATGTGTGGCTCAGCTGGGTGCAGTGGTGCACTCCTTTAATCCCAGCAGCTAAGAAAGCTGAGGCAGGAGAATCAAAAGTTCCATGCCAGCCTGGGCAACTTAGTGACACCATGTCTTAAGATAAAAAAATGAAAAAGAGATAGGCATAAAGCTCAGAGTACAGTGCCCTGGGTTCAATCCCAATGCCACAATAAAATAAAATAAAATGTATGCATTAAGCATTTTGGAAACCGAGATGTAAACATATTATGCCACTGCACTGAACACTTTAACATATTATGTAAATTTCACAGTAGTGAAAAAAAGAATGCATCACAGACTCGTTACATGCAAGGCATATATTCTGTGTCCCTCCCTTATTTTCTTTGTGAAGATATGGCCGTAACAAACTTTGTTTTCTTTCCTGGACTAGAACATCAAATTAAAGCAAAGAAGTATAGAAATCTGGGTTTGGTGGTGCATGTCTGTAACCTCAGTACTTGGGAGGCTGAGATAGGAGGATCGCAGGTTTGAGATCAGCTTCAGCAACTTAGCAACACCCTGTTTCAACATAAAAAATAAATAAAGTAAGGCTGGAGATGACGCTCAGAGGTAGAGCACTTCTGGGTTCAATCCCCAGTTTCACACACACACACACACACACACACACACACACACACACACAAAGATAGATAGATAGATAGATAGATAGATAGATAGATAGATAGATAGATAGATAGATAGATAGATGGTTTAGAAAATCTATCCCCAGCTGACTTTGATATTTTACCCCAGGCAGGACCAAGAACTCCACATATTGACCTGCAATAAATATGAGGTATAGTCAGATAACAAATCAAAGTTGGGCACAGGGAGAATTTAGATTGATGATGTGGACAAAACAGCAGAAACTCAGGAGAGGCGCATGTGAGGAGAGCCGACTTGGAAGAAATCCGAAGCAGCATCAGGGAGAGCTCCCAGCCAGTGGTTGCTTCCTACTGAACCCTAAGAGAAACTGCTTATTTCCTCCAGAAATTGTGATCTTCCCTAGTTTGTTCTGTGTTTAAAGCAAGACCAGCTAGAACTTAAGGTCCTTCCGACTTCCAGTGGTGGGACCACATCTGCTTCTACACAAGCATTTTCAGCCAAGCTCTCAAAGACCTGCTTTCCACTGAGATCCAACTCTACCTGGAACATTGCTACCCAAAGTGTGGTCTGTGGACCAGGATCACTGGCCTCTCTACTGTGTTAGGGATGCAGAACCAGGGGTCACACCCCAGATCTACAAAATCAGAATCTGCAATTCAACAAGATTCCCTGCTGATTCATAGATATATTAAAGTCTGAGCAGTGCTGGCTTAGAGAAGTAACCCACTGGAACTTGGCAGAGGTCCAGTCTTGGAGAGCTGTAGCTTTCCCTGGCACAGTAGTCCCAGGTTGCTTGGGAGGCTAAGGCAGGAGGATCTCTGGAGCCCACAAGTTCTAGTCTAGCCTGGGAAATGTAGCAAGGCCCTATCACAAAAAAAGTAAAAAAAGAAAATCTCAAGTCTCAGCTTCTTCATTGGCTGTTTCTCAGGTGGTAGGAATTCCTGGTGGTAGGAATTCTGGTCATTGTAATCACAGGAAAACATCTGGAATTTTGTATTATAAAGAATATCCAATTATGCCATACTATTTGGAATTTACAAGGATCACTGACTTGACTCTGCAATAGGTCTTCTAAAGCACTGGGAAAATATGATAAAAAAATGAAGAAACAAAAGAGAAAATTCTCTCTGAGCTGATATTCAGTAGGCAACAGATATCTAGTATGAAATGTTTATTTTTTCATTAAGTTCAGTTGTCCTAATTTAAGAGAGCTTCCAAAAATATCAGTTGCTATTTAGCTTTCCTCAGTTAAGAGTTGTTTAACTTTATTAGATGATGAAGTTAATTTTCATTACTGCAGGAGAGGAAGCCGGATGTGGTGGCGCACGCTTGTAATCTCAGCATTTGGGAGGCTGAAATCTGAGGATCCGGGTTCGCAGCCAGCCTCAGCTACCTAGTGAGGCACTCCGCAACTTAGTGAGACCTGGTTTCAAAATAAAGAACAACAACAAAAAAAGGACTGGGGGTATAGCTTGAAGGTAGAATGCCCCTGAGAAATCTGTCCCCACATCGGCATGACTTGGGGACACTGTGACGAAAGCCATGTCCTAGTCACATAAACTTACAAGGGTACAAGAGGGACCTCCCGAATCAGCGTAAAAGTACATACAATGAGGGATTCCTGCTTGCATTTGCCTTTTACATTTCAATTTGCCCTGCTTCTTAGATGGCAGTCCGAAAGGAATGATTCTCCGTTTTTATCCTGCAATGGATTTTCTAGGTCATCATTTCAGGTAAACTCTCTATAAACCAATCAGGTATATACAAGGCACTTTCTCCGAGTCCAGCTCTGGCCCAAGGAGTGTGAGGGAAGGAGTGTGCTGGGCAGTGAGACTCAAACCTGGTCCCTACCCTTGAGGGATTTCTTGTCATGATAGATAGTTTTTTGTTGTTGTTGTTGTTGTTGTTGTTAATGGACATGCAAAACAAGAAACCACTGGGTAGAAATGAAAGACAGAATAAGAAACTACTAATGTACAAGGTTCCCGCCTTGAGTGCTATACAAGGTCAGAAAAGAATGGTTTATTTCAGCTGGGTCTGGTGGCACATGCCTGTAATCCTAGCACTTGAAGGTTGAACATAGGAGGATAGCAAGTTGGAGGCCAGTCTCAGCAACTTAGTGAGGTCTTCATCAACTCAGCAAGTTTTTCTAAATAAAAGATAAAATAGGGCTGAGGGTGTAGCTTGGAGGTAGAATGTCCCAGGTTCACCAAAAAAGAAAAGAAAGAAGAAAGACACTAAGAAGAATGAGTTATTTCATTATAATAAGAGGAGAGAATTGGGAGATTGAGACAGGAGGATCACAGGTTTAAGAACAGCCTCAGCAACTTAGCAAGACCCTCAGCAACTTGACAAGATCCTGTTTCAAAATAAAAAATAAAATGATAAAATAGGACTGAGAGTGTAGGTTGGAGGTAGAATGCCTCTGAATTCAGTCCCCGGTACCAAAAAAAAAAAAAAAAAAAAAAAAAAAATTTAAAGAAAAAAAAAAGAGGAGAGGAAGCCGGACGTGGTGGCGCACGCTTGTAATCCCAGCATTTGGGAGGCTGAGACCAGAGGATCCGGGTTTGTGGCCAGCCTCAGCTACCTAGTGAGGCACTCCGCAACTTAGTGAGACCTGGTTTCAAAATAAAGAACAACAAGAAAAGGACTGGGGGTATAGCTTGAAGGCAGAATGCCCCTGAGTTCAATCCCCAGTACCAAAAAAAAAAAAAAAAGAGGAGAGGAAAGTTTAAATGAGTTTTGATGAAATTGTGGTGATTTAATACATAGAAGGGAAATTAAGGGAACTTCCTAAGGAGGAAAAGACAGCAAAGGATACCTGCTATCTCTTATCTTATTTCTATTTCCCTAAAGGTAAAAAAGAAAAATAGCATTTGTTTTGGTTAAATCTTGGGTTTTTTGTTTTTTTTTTTTTTTTTTTTTAATGAGAGTTCAATGAGATGGTGTTTATCAACGCTTTGTAAGTGTCTCCTCTATTGCTTATTTTTGTCCTAGCTTGCCGTGACATGCCCACTACACAGTAGGCACAACAGTGACAATGCCAGCCAGCATTCACCTATAGCAAGGTTGTATGCTTCTTGCACACACGGCCTTGTTGATTCCTCACTGCAGTCCTGGGAGAAGGGAAAATCACCCCCACTGTAGAGAAAAGGAAACCAAGCCATTTGTATTTTTTATTTTGAAACAGGGTCTAGCTAAATTGCTAAGGGTCTTGCTAGTTTCTGAGGCTGGCAGTCGCCAGTGAGGGAGCAGGAGACTGCAGGAGCGGAGCAATGCCTATGTCAAAGGACTTGTTTCTTCAAGCTCATTGGGCAGTGACTCAGACAGTGAAGTTGACTAAAAGTTAAAGAGGAAAAAGCAAGTTGCTCCAGAAAAATCTGTAAAGAAGCAAGACTGGTGAATTTTGAGAACTCTGTCATCTTCCAAGCAGAGCAGCAGCAGCAGAGATGATAACATGCTTCAGAATGGGAAAATGAGGTACATCAGTGTTAGGGACTTTAAAGGGAAAGTTCTAACTGATATTAGAGAATGTTGGATGGATCCAGAAGGTGAAATGAAACTAGGAAGAAACCAGTAGCAGTGGAGCCAGCTGAAGGAACAGATATCTGACATTGATGATGGCAATAAGAAAATGGGAAAATCTGAGCTGTACAAAACCTGCACTGTTGTAGTTGTTTTCATCTGTCTTTTCACATTGGCTTTTGTTTTCTAAACTTTATTTTCCAAGCTATTGTATATTTGGATTGCAGAACAACTTGTAAAATGGATACTTTTTTCAATGTGCTTTATTATTATTATTATTATTTTATTTATTTATTTTTTTTGGCGGTACTGGAGAACTGGGGATTGAACCCAGGGGCATTCTACCTCCAAGATACACCCCCAGTCCTATTTTTTATTCTTTATTTTGGTACTTTTTATTCTTTATTTTAGAATGGGGTATCACTAAGTTGCAGAGAGCCTCACTAAGTAGCTGTGGCTGGCCACGAACCCAGATCCTCCAGTCTCAGCCTCCCAAGTACTGGGATTACAAGCGTGTGCCACCACGTCTGGCTAATGTGCATTATTAAAAAATGTTCTGAGTGGGGAAAAAAATTTCTGAGGCTGACCTCAAACCTGCAATCCTTCTGTCTTGTCTCCCAAGTACTTTGATTACAGGTATATGCCACCATGCCCAGCTCAGAGAATTTAACTTTCTCAAGCTCCACAGCTAATAACTAATTGAGCCCAGATTTAAACCCATAGCCATCTGTCTCCAGAGCTCAAGCTCTTACCCTTAAGTTACCAATTATGAAAAAGGAATTAGAGCAACAGAAGCTCTTTAAGGTTTTTCCTACTATGTCTGTTGTTCATATAATGATTCTTAGAGGAAAAAATAGCTGAATTGAACTGAATTGAACATTATACCAAGCTTGAGACACACTTTTTCAATCTGGGCTAAGTGATTTTATTTATTTGCTTATTTTATTTTGTGGTACCAGAGATTGAATCCAGGGGCATTCTACCTCTGAGCTACATCCCCAGCCCTAATTTTAATTCTTTTATTTATTTATTTTTCTTTTCTTGAAGTACTTGGGATTGAACCCAGGGGCATTCTACGTCTGAGCTACACCCCTCGTCCTATTTTTTATTCTTTATTTTGAAACAGGGTCTCATTAAGTTGCCGAGGGCCTCACTAAGTAGCTGAGGCTGGCCATGAACCCAGATCCTCCTGTCTCTGCCTCCCAAGTACTGGGATTACAAGCGTGCGCCACCACGCCAGGCTTAAAAATTTCTTTGTTTTTGAAGCAGGGTCTTACTAGGTTGCTGAGAGTCTTGCTACATCGCTGAGGCTATCCTCAAAAATACAATCCTCCTGTCTCAGCCTCCCAAGTACTGGGATTAAAGGGATGTGCCACCATTCCTGGCTGGGTTAAGTGATTGATTCAACCAAATCCTACCAATCTGTCTAAGCTTTCTTTCCCTACTCTTGGAGAGAATGGATTGTAGACAGATCATAGAACCCATCTGTGTATCACTGTAAGTTAAACTTGTTTTCTAAAAGGGGAAAGATGGTATTACTGCTGATTAATTGATTGGATAAATTGTATCCAAGGCTTCTTTTATTCCTTTTGTTCTCCCCCAGTACTGAGGGTCCCGTCCAAGGCCTTGCATATTCTAGGCAAGTGTTCTGCCACTGAGCTGCACCTGCAGCCCAGGCTTCTCTTTCCCACATAATGTAGGTTATCTGCGGTTACTGTCTAGTGCTGCTGCTCTGCCGCCCATGCAGCAGCAGAACTACCTCAAAACTCACATCGCAGCCGGGTGCAGTGGTGCACACTTGCAATCCCATTATTTAGAAGGATGAGACAAGAAGATCAAGGTTTGCGGCCAGCCTCAGCAACTTAGCGAGGATCTCGGAAACTGAATGAGACTCTGTTTCCAAATAAAAAATAAAATAGAGCTGGGGGTGTAGCTTGGAGGTAGAATGTCTCTGGGTTCCATCCCCAGCATCACACACATTGTGCCCTCAGTATGCTCTCACATGAAGTTTATGCCATGATACCCGCTGGGTTCTCTAGAAGAAGAAGAAGAAGAAGAAGAAGAAAAAAAAAAAAAAAAAAACTGAGCATCTTCATGGTAAAGTAGAATGAATCCTTTAAAAATATTTTTAAATAGCTATGCTGATCATAGAGTAAGTTTGGCTCTTCGGGACTGAGGAGGCAACATTAAGACAAGGAAGCAGATATAAGTGGAGTTGCTGGGGCGGGATGCCTGGAGCCACTGGCTCAGAACGCTGGAGAGCACAGCCTGGTTACTCAGCTCGTCCATCTGGATCTGCAGCGAGCTGAGCTCACTTCTATCTATAGTGCCCCTCGTTTTGACTTTCCTTTTTAACATTTATCTCCCAGGATTCTGTCAGGGTAATCGCAGAGGTGTCTTCACTGTCTCCACATGCTCCCTCATCCCCCACAAACTTCTTTAGTGACTCTGGGGATATTAGCAGATGAAGACAGGCAGAAACCTAGTATGGTGCTTTACCAACTTTTTGGCTTTTACTCAAAGAAGGAATTTGGGAAAACTATGTACCCCCATGTATATTTTTAAGTTGGCATCTAGAAATTTTCACCATAAGTTCAAATAGTTGCAAAAGATGTAATTTCTGACACTATGCTATTTTAAAATAGCCCTTTTCCAGCAGTCTTTGGAACAGTCCCAATGTCATCTAAGCACCACAGCTATTAGATACCTCCTTTGCAGCGGGGCATGGTGGCACCCACCCGTAATCTCAGTTCTTGGGAGGTTGAGACAGGAGGATCACAAGTTGGAAGATAGCCTCAGAAACTTAGGGAGACTCTGTTTTAAAATAAAAATAAAAAGGACTGGAAGTGTAACTCAGAGGTAGAATGCCCCTGGGTTCAATCCTCAGTACAAAAAAAAAAAAACGCTGCCTGCTTCCCAAGGTCACTACACAGACTCAGTAGGTACACCACGCTAGGGTGCATGCTAAGCACTTCATTTCTGTGTGCATCGGTGTCTAGAGCGAGATGGGAAGGGGTGGCAGCAAGATGGATCGTGGCAGTGGTGTTGCATCCCACCCCCTCCTATTGGCCCGGGCTCAAGGTTCCGTTCCTACACCACCTCGAATGGCATGTCAAGCTGCTTCTCTGCAGGAGAACTTTCTCCAGCACAAGGAAGTTTGCTGACACTGTTGTTAGTCACAATCTAGAAACTGTGGCAGTTGACTCCTCAGGTCAACCCTCAGCCAAAGGGAGACAGGAGGCAGTGGAGGAAAGCCCCAGGCTCCTCTTCCTCTGGAGAGGTGACTGTGAAGCTTGGTGTACATGGTTTCCCAGGGGTTCCTGGCAGGACTGGGCTGCTGCCCACAGTGGTGACCAGCAGTGGTGCACTTGCCATTGTCTGTTTTCCTGTTCTGTCTGGCACCCAGCATGCCCTCGCTCTTGCTTCCTGAGATTGCCTCCCAAATAAACTACTTACACCCAACGTCTCCATCCAAGAGACTAAGGCTGGGGTATGTGTATATATGGGTGTTCATTATAGCGTTCTTCACATTTTTCTGTAGTTGAAACATCGCAAGGTAAATAAGTAAATGGGGTTTTTAAAGTATTTTAGGAGAGCAGCTCCATTGTGTGCCTGGGTATTGTTCCCAGCTAGGTGCCTGGACTATGGCCCTCCCAGAGACTCTATAAGATACTGACTATCCCTCAATAAAACCATTTCTGCTTAAAAGCAAATCTAGGGTGTTGGATGTGTTTAGCAGCAAGAGGTATAGAAGAGTGGTTCTGAGTACAGAAATCCTCCTGTCATTCAAAGGCAGTTGAACTCCCACCAACCTACAAATAAGTTTCTTGGGGAAATGGAAACTGCCAGTCATCAATGGCTTAAATGACAACTCTTTATGCTGGATTAAGGCCTGGCCAGAGGCGCTCAGGTGTTCCCCTCCCCTCTCTTTATTTATTTTTTTTTCTTTTTTGGTACTGGGGACTGAACCCAGGGCTATTCTATTTCCAAGATATACCTCCATCTCCTTTTAATTTTTATTTTGAAACAGAGTCTTGCTAAATTGCTGAGGCTGGCCTCAAACCTGCGATCCTCCTATCTCAGTCTCCCAAGTACTGGGATTATAGGTGTGCACCACCACACCTATAATGTGTCACCCTTCTTCAGCAGCTAATTAAGTCCATACCCCAACTCCCCATTTATTGGGCATTCATACTCCTGGTCAGTATACACCCACCTTAACTATACTGAGGTCAGGTACCAGAAAACCAGGCACAGCTCCTCTATACCCAGAGACCATGGAGATTATTCAAATTGGCCAGTCCTAAACCTTTTCACCCAGCCTCACCCATTCCTTCCCACAGAGATCACAACAAATGCACCTGCCTTTGGTTGCCCTCTCTGCCTGCGACTGACAGGTACTTCGCTTGAGTGGCCTTTGTGTGAGTTCTAGGACTCCCAAGGGAGCTGTGAGCAAGACAGAACTGTAGAGCTCTCCAGCTTGTCTCCTTTGATCTGCATTTGAATTACTGTCCCTCACCCAAGGCCTTGTGTTTTAGAATACAGAGTAAGTGTGTTTCACTGATTTTTTCCCCTATATTCCAATTTTTTATTGATTTTTCCACCTGCAAAGGGCTCAGAGCGGACTTTTTTTTTTTTTTTTTAGCAGTACTAGGTATGGAACCCAGGGGCATTCTCCTTCCAAGCTACACTCCCAGCCCTATTTTTTATTCTTTATTTTGAAACAGGGTCTCACTAAGTTGCAGAGGGCCTCACTAAGTAGCTGAGGCTGGCCATGAACCCGGATCCTACAAGCATACGCCACCATGCCTGGCTGGGAGGACCCTTCTTAACTGGTTCAAAACCAGCTCTAATGCCACAGAGGAAAATCCAGAGAGACCTGAGGGACCCTCTCTGACTTTTCAGCCGGGTGCCCTGGGTCTCTCCACAGCAGATAGCAGCCAAGAAAGTGCAGAGAAGGGACCTGCCTATAGCGCTTTGTCATTCAGTGTTTTGACTGCTCTGAAAACCTGTCTCTGGGGGAGGAACAGGAGTGTGTGTGTGTGTGTGTGTGTGTGTGTGTGTGTGTGTGTGTGTTGGGGGTACTGGGGAACTTAGGGGCATTCTACCTCTGGTATACATCCCCAGCCCTTTCTATTTTTTATGTTGAAACAAGGCCTTGCTAAGTTGCTGAGGCTGATGCCGAATTTGCGATCCTCCTGTCTCAGCCTCCAAAGTAGTGGAATTACAGGCGTGTGCTATCACACTCAGCAAGAACAGGCATCTGAGTAGAGGTGTTAGTAACCTTCAGTCACTTCCCAGACCTGAGGTGCTCCAGCCAGTTGCCTTGGTTCCCAACACAATTCCCGAAACTCCTTCCGCATCACAAACACTAAATGGCCAAACTTGCAACTTCATTGCAGCTCCATCTTCCAGTCTCAGTTCCCCTTCCCATCCAGAAGCCCTGACTCCCTCTCGAGTTCTACCTGGGGAGGAACAGAGGAGCGCTGGAAGCAAGCACAGATCTGGGTGAAGAACTTGCAAAAGGAAGCCAGCCTGCCGGCCTCTCCCAGCTCACTCTAGCCCACTCTTCCCCTTCTCACCCCACAGTCTCTCCTCCTGCCACTTTCCTCCTCCCCACTCTAGTAAGATTCCACCTGGGGCCCCAGCTGAGAGTGCAAATTGAAGTATTTTACTCATGGTGGAGGGAGGTGATTCAGCTCCTAGGAGGGGAACAGGAAGGAACATTTCCCACACGTTGGTCTTTCCCCTGTTCTGAAGAAGTAGATGCAGTTGTGCTGTGTTGAGTTTGAAGACTGCCGTGTCAATTCCTGCCAATACTCTGAGTAATCTCCTTCCTGTATTTGTGCTTCCAGATGAATTTCTTGTCATCCTTTCTGGGTGGCAATCCCAGTGCTGATGACTGGAAGATGTGTATGTATCTCTTTGTTTCTGCTGTGGACGAATGTTCACCCTACTTCTCCTTTCAGATCTTCAAGTTCAGCTCTGGGCTCCCCACAACTACACATAGAAAGAACTCCTCCCAGCCAGGTGTAATCCAGGAGGATGTACCCCTGTAATCCAGGAGGCCGAGACCAGAGGATTACAGGTTTGAGGCCAGCCATAGAAACTTAGCAAGACCCTATTTAAAAGAAAAAATTTAAAAATGCTGGGGGTGTAGCTCAGAGATAGAACACCCCTGGCTTCAATTCTAGTACAAAAAAAAAAAAGGAAGGAAGAAAGGAAGGAAAGAAGGAAGGTCCTCTGGTGGGTTTCCTGCCCCAGCAGCTGTTCCCAAGGTGAAACCCAGCCCATGCCTTATGCTTCACCCACACCCCTCCCAACCTGTAAGACTGCAATTTGGTCTCATCCCTCGAGCAAAATCCTAGAATACAGTAACCATAAAGTTAATGTAATTCATCATAACTGTCAAAAGCCCAATGAATGAGACTATAATGCACCAATAAAAGTGCATTTTTAAAAAAGGAAAAAAAACCCAATGAATAGCCTAGTGTAAATCCACACCCAAGAAATACCTGCTGCTTGAGTTTAGTTTAAATGCAGCATTGTTCCAGCTCTCTTCTGACTTTTAAAAGAGTTTCATTCTTTGGAACACAGGATGTGGGACCCTGTCCCAGGTTAATTAGTTACCCATTTCCCCGTTGGCTTTGGGTCACCAGAAAGGACTTGGAGTTCTTTCTCCTTCAGTCACTATGATTATTTCTCTCTCTTTTTTTTCTTTTATTTGCGGTATTGGGGATTGAACTCAAGGGCATTCTACCTCCGAGCTACACCCCCAGTCCTATTTTTTATTCTTTATTTCGAAACCGGGTCTCACTAAGTTGTGGAGGGCCTCACTGAGCAGCTGAGGCTGGCCTCGAACCCAGATCCTCCGGTCTCAGCCTAGTCCCAGAGCTCAGCTTCCTCCTTCCCTCCCTACTCATCCCTGCAGGGGGAGGAAGATGGGGTGTTGGGGTAAGTATCACTTAATGGTTAAAAATTAACTCTCTTCTCATAATGGGAATATAGCTACTCCACTCGCTACCTCTGGAACTTCAGATAAGTTTGCTGAGCCTCTCTAAGCCTGTTTTCTAAAAATGGCACTAATAGAAGTACTGATACTATTTATTTTATTTTATTTTATTTTATTTTATTTTATTTTTTGCTGTACTGGGGATTGAACTCAGGGGCATTCTACCTCCGAGCTAAACCCCCAGGCCTATTTTTTATTCTTTATTTTGAAACCGAGTCTCACTAAGTTGCGGAGTGCCTCACTAGGTAGCTGAGGCTGGCCGTGAACCCGGATCCTCCGGTCTCAGCCTCCCGAATGCTGGGATTCTGATACTATTTTCTAAACCAATTTCTATACTGATAGAATCTTTGTACTAATAATTTCTATACTGTAATAATAGTTTTTATCCTATTTTCTTTCTTTCTTTTTTTTTTTTTTTTTTTTTTTCCAGTACTGGGGATTGAACCCAGGGACATTCTACCTCCAAGCTACATCCCCAGTCCGATTTTTATTCTTTATTTTGAAACAGGATCTCACGTTGCGGAGGGCCTGACTAAGTAGCTGAGGCTGCCGTGAACCCGGATCTTCCTGTCTCAGCCTCCCAAGTACTGTGATTACAAGCGTGCGGTTTTTATCCTATTTTCTGTACTAATACTGTCTGTCTTTGCAGGGGGAGGGGTACTAGGGATTGAACCCAGGAGCATTCTCCCTCTGAGCTACACCCCTAGGCCTTTTCATTTTTTAATTTTGAAACAGGTTCTTGCTAAGGTGCTGAGGCTAGGCTTGAATGTGCAATCCTGTCTCAGCTTCCCAAGTACTAGGATTATAGGCATGTGCCACAATGCCTGGCTTCCTTCTTCTCTCTCTCTCTCTCACTCTCGCTTTCGCTCTCACTCTCTCGCTCTCTCTCTCTCTCTCTCTCTTTTTCTCTCTCTCTCTTTCCCTTCCTCCCTCCCTCCCTCCCTCTCTTTAATGGTGCTGGGGATAGAACTCAGAGACTTAAGTATGCTAGGTAAGTGCTCTACCACTGAGCTGTGCCCTGATACTATTTTCTGAACCAAAAACTTCTGTTCCTTAATAATATTTTCTATACTAATAATACATATATAATTAACAAGTCTGCATTAGTAAGAATTTGATAATGATAATAATCCTATATAATTTCTGTATTAATAATACTAGTAATTCTTTGGAAAATGAACTTAGTGATACTGTTGGTCTTACAGAGTTATTCTGAGCATTAAGTGTGGGGTGACATAAAGAATATGGCACATGGTAATTTTATTTATTTTTTGTTTTTAATTTTTATTTTATTTTTTTGTTCTGGGGATTGAATCCAGAGGCATTCTACCTCTGAGCTACACCCCAGCCTTTTTTCTCTCTCTCTCTCTTTTTTTTTTTTTTTTTTTTTTTCCGTACTGGGGATTGAACACAGGGGCATTCTACCTCTGAGCTACACCCCCAGTCCTATTTTTTTTTTATTCTTTATTTTGAAACAGGGACTCACTAAGTTGCAGAGGGCCTCACTAAGTAGCTGTGGCTGGCCACGAACCCGGATCCTACAGTCTCAGCCTCCCAAGTACTGAGATTACAAGCGTGTGCCACCACGCCCAGCTTCCAGTCTTTTTCATTTCTAATTTTTTGAAATAGGGTCTCACTAAGTTGTTAAGGGGCTCCCTGAACTACTGAGGCTGGCCTTGAACCTGTGATCCTCCATCCTCCTGAATCAGCCTCCCAAGTAGTAGGATTACAGGCATGTGTCACCACTCCCTGCTACACAGTAAGTTTTTAGTATATGTTGACTATTATTGTTGATGATAATATTAGTCTCATAGTCAGTCTTCCTCAACGCTATTTCTACTTAGAGGTAGCTTGCTTTCAAGTCTGTCTAGGTGTAGAAGAAACAGTCCCTGCAAGTGATCTGTGGGAATTGAGATCTTCTCTGTCCCTAATACACCTATAAGCTACTTTTTCAGCCCTATTTTTTTTTTTTTTTTTTTTTTTTTGCAGTACTGGGAGTTGAACTCAGGGGCATTCTACCTCCGAGCTACACCCCCAGCCCTATTTTTTATTCTTTATTTTGAAACCGAATCTCACTAAGTTGTGGAGGGCCTCACTAGGTAGCTGAGGCTGGCCGCGAACTCGGATCCTCCGGTCTCAGCCTCCCGAATGCTGGGATTACAAGCGTGCGCCACCACACCCGGCTAGCCCTATTTTTTATTCTTTATTTTGAAACAAGGTCCCACTAAGTAGCTGAGGCTGGCCATGAACCTGTGATCCTCCTGTCTCAGCCTCCTAAGTACTGGGGTCACAAGCGTGCGCAAGCATGCGCGGCTATAACTTTCTACCTTTGAAAAAATTCGTTTATGGCAAGAAGAGAAAAGGGTGTGCAGGGTTGGAATGTACCACCCGGTCATGAAGCAGGGTTGAATGGGAATTTCAGTCAGAGGAACAGGGGTGATAGGAGGGAAGAAGGAAAGTCAGCTCCTTCATTTGTCTCTCTACCTGGGGAGGTCACTTTTGACTTACCTTCAGGGAGAGGAGTCCTCAGGCAAGGCAAGTCTTCAGGCAGAGGCAAGCAAGTGGGATGCTAGCATTGCACTGGATGCAGAGCGCCTCACTAGGAAGCTGAGGCTGGCCGTGAACCTGGATCCTCCGGTCTCAGCCTCCCAATACTGGAATTACAAGCGTGCGCCACCACGCCTGGCTATATATATAATTTTTTTTTCTTTGCAGTACTGGGTATTGAACCCAGGGACATTCTACCTCTGAGCTACACCCCCAGTCCTTTTTTTTTTTTTTTAATTCTTTCTTTTGAAATAGGGTCTCACTAAGTAGCTGAGGCTGGCGGGGAACCTGTATCCTCTGGTCTCAGCCTCCCAAGTACTGGGATTATAAGCATGCACCACCACACCCGCCTTGCCTGGCTATATTTTATTTTTAAATGAAGTCATTCCTGAAACTATCTGGAGCAAAAGAATTAAGATAATTGTTTCCTATGGTTTAAGAAGGCAGGCATAGTGATGCACGCCTGTAATCCCAGTACTTGGGAGGCTGAGACAGGAGGATCTCAGGTTCAAAGCAGGCCTCAGCAACCCAGTGAGGCTGGCATCAACTTAGTGAGACCCTGTTTCCAAATAAAAAATAAAATAGGGCAGGGAGTGTAGCTTGGAGGTAGAATGCCCCTGGGTTCAATCGTCAGCATCACACACACACACACACACACACACACACACAAACACACACACACACACACACACACACACACACACACACACTCAAAGTAAAATGGAGCCGGGCCTGGGTTCAATCCTCAGCATCACACACACACACACACACACAAAGTAAAATCGAGCCGGGCATAGTGGTGCACACTTGTAATCCCAGCATTTGGGAGGCTGAGACCGGAGGATCTAGGTTTATGGCCAGCCTCAGCTACCTAGTGAGGCACTCTGCAACTTAATGAGACCCTGTTTCAAAATAAAGAATAAAAAATAGGGCTGGGGGTATAGCTCGGAGGTAGAATGCCCCTGGGTTCAATCTCCAGTACCACACACACACACACACACACACACACACACACACACACACAAAAAGAACAGGAAAATCAACAAGCGTACCAGTACTTGGGAGACTGAGACAGAAAAAACATTCAAACCAGCATTAGCAATTTAGTAAGACCCTCAGCAATTTAGCAAGACTCTTGTTTCAAAATAGAAAGTAAAAAGGGCTGGGGGTGTAAGTTAAAGGTAGAAGACCCCTAAATTCAATCCCTAGTACCCCCCCAAGCTACACATGCTATCCCCTACCACACTCCCATCTGACTGTGCATGTCCAGCCAGGCAGCACCAGGGTCTGTATTCTCAGAAGCCTGGAGAGTTAACAAATATGCAAAATCTCCCCCAGATGCTACTCCAGTGCACACCTCTGCAAGGAATGTTGAGAACTAAGCTAAACAGTCATTACAAAACAAATGCAGTTGGTAGTAAAATAAAAGAGAATTCAGGATGGTTTCATTTATATAAAGCCTCTAGAACAGCAAATTTATAGACACAGAAAATAGATCAGCAGTTGCCTAGGGCTAGGGGTGGGAGTGGGACTCACCAAAAATGGGTACGAGGAAGCATTTTGAGGTAGTGGGAGTGTTCTAAAACGGGATTGTGGTGGTGGTTGCACAATTCTGCAAATTTGCTAAAATCATTACATTGTACACTTAGTGACTGGGTGAATTTTTTGATATGAGGACTGTTTTATTTTTTAATTTAGTGTAGATAACAGAATTAAATTGGTATGCCAAATAGCATAGGGATTACTAAATATTATAGTCCTGACTCCTCAGCTTGCAAACTGAACTGGAGGGAATCACTTAACACCCCAGTCTCAGCCTCCTCATCCCTAAGGAGGGTAACAATGATATCTCATAAAGCAGAGTGCCGACTGCTTGAGAGAATCCATGCAGAGCACCTACTAGCTCAGCAGTTGCCACAGTTACCACTTAAAGTATTATATTCCCTCCTGGAAACAGGAATGTGGGCTTGGGAGGTTGAGACAGGAGGATCGCAGGTTGGAGGCTAGCCTCAGCCACTTAGGCCCTTCAGAACTTAGTGAGACCCTATTTCAAAATAAAAAATAAAATAGGGCTGAGAGTGTAGCTCAGAGATATAATGTTCAGTCCCCAGTACCACATACACACACATACAAAAAACAAAAAGTTAGGATGCTCTAATTCTGAGCTACACCCCTAATCCTTTTTATTTTTAATTTGAAACAGGGTCTTGCTAAGTTGCTGAGGCTGTTCTCAAACCTATCATCCTCCTGCCTCAATCTTCCAAGTACTGGGATTACAGGCATGCACGACTGTGCCCAGCTTAATCATTTCTTGAATTGGGGAGGGGTAGACACTCTGGATTTTTTAATGAGAATGGTCTAGAAGGAACACTGCAGCACTCTGTCCAGCTTCTCAGCCACTAACGCCCCTGCGCCCTGTGGTCCCACAGTCCTCCTCTCCCTTCCCAGGCAGCCCTGCACATGACATTCACCTCCCTCTGGGTCTAGTTGTGAGGAGACAAGGAGTGATGTTTGTTACCAGGAATTTGGAGCAAGGGGAAGACTGCAGGAGCTGCAGGCCCCCCTGTGACTGTCCTGTGCATGTGGGTCCCTGAGGTCAAGGCTGGTGGGTGGGAGCACTGTGGGGAGCAGTGTGGGAGGACGCAGCTGGTCCGTGTTGGGAGGGCTTGCTTTCTCCTTGTGTGTGAAGGACACTTTATTCTGGAGTGTTGAGGGAGAAGGGATGAGTAGTAATTCTTGAAGGAAAGAGGCATTCAATTGCACCATTGGAGTCTCATGAACCTCATTCCCCAATATATATATATATATATATATAGAGAGAGAGAGAGAGAGAGAGAGAGAGCGCTCCTGTTACTTCTGGGGCTGTTGTAGACAAGGTCCTTGCCTCTCACACACCATATATTTAGTGGAAGATGCAGAAAATAAGGAAATAATCAAATGAATGTATAAGTTAAATGCTAACAAGAGTAGGTTATACAGGAGTCAGGGTAGCTGGTTTAGTTTGAGTGGTCAGGAAAGACTTCTTTGAGGAAGTGAAATTTTAGCAGAATTTTGAGGGGCCAAAGGAAGAAAGGTCTAGCCGGGCTTGGTGGCACATACTTGTAATCCCAGTACTTGAGAGGCTGAGACCAGAGGATCCGGGTTCACAGCCAGTCTCAGCTACTAAGTGAGGCCTTCCGCAACTTAGTGAGACCCTGTTTCAAAATAAATAATTAAAAATAGGACTGGGAGAGCCGGGCGTGGTGGCGCACGCTTGTAATCCCAGCATTCCGGAGGCTGAGACCTGAGGATCCGGGTTCGCGGTCAGCCTCAGCTACCTATTGAGGCACTCCGCAACTTAGTGAGACTCGGTTTCAAAATAAAGAATAAAAAATAGGGCTGGGGGTATAGCTCAGAGGTAGAATGCCCCTGAGTTCAATCCCCAATACCGCAAAAAAAAATAGGACTGGGAGCCAGGCATGGTGGGGCTCGCTTGTAATCCCAGCATTTGAGAGGCTGAGACAGGAGGATCCGGGTTCCCGGCCAGCCTCAGCTACCTAGTGATGCACTCCGCAACTTAGTGAGACCCGGTTTCAAAATAAAAGAATAAAAAATAGGGCTGGGGGTGTAGCTCAGATATAGAATGCCCTTGAGTTCAATCCTCAGCAGTCTCGACCTCCTCCTTTCTTCAGGTATTGATGGTCGATGGATAGGCTTTCCAAGTTGGATCTTCCTCCTTTCTCAGGTTTCAAGAGTGGGTGGTCGAGTCGTGGTGAAAAACCCAAGCGGTCCCCAGGGACCCCTCCATCCCAGAACTTACGACGAACCCAATCACTCGCAGGAGACGCGACTTGATGCAACCGCAGGAGGGAGGTTTTATTCAGAAACCAGCGCTGGGACCCAACTCAGGAGTTGAGTCCCGAGCAAGGAATTGAGGCATATTTTATAGTCAAAAAATGCATAGTCACACAAGCGCGGGCACATTCAAGGGCGGGAAGTATGCACATACATGATTGGACTATTTAAACTTTTAAACACAGCAAACCTATAGAATTTAAACATTCATCAAAAAGCGGGAAGCATGTCTTATCTGTGGTATGTCCTGCTTTCCCCCCTGCCCAGGTCAAGCTGTTAATCAGGTTATCTGGGCCATCTGGTCCTTACTTGGCCCTTTCGGCCTCCCCATGGGTACTCAGGGCTTATTCCAGTCTCACGGGCCTGCTCTCTCCAGGGGGAGGCGGGGGTTGCTGGGGTTATCAGTATTGCGGGGTTCCCAGAGTGGGTGGGGGTCCCCACTCAGGCTTTTCCCTAGAGGGTGAGGTCGGCAAGCTCCAACTTATCAGACCCTGCAGGGTACCAGTGTGAGGCCTACAGCAACTTACTGGGAAACTTATTTCACTAAAAGGCAAAACTCAAACTACTGTCATTTCTGGCTAACTAAAATTATTCTTTCAGTGGAACCAGCTTTTTGAAAGAAGAAAAAAGCAACAAGAGGGTGAAAAACACTGCGAAAACTGGAATACAGCTGAGCAGAACCCAGAAGGCCGACCAGGGAGAGCAAAGAAACCCGTCTCCGCGACCCCGGCGCCACGCCGCTGAGCGGAAGCCGCCATTGAGCCGGCCCCCGGTGTGGGGTCTACAAGAAAGAAATATACAACAACCCTCTGCACCCCACCGGCCAGAGGTGGAGTGAGCGACTCCCGAACTCCCCATCCTAGCCAGGCGGCATTTCGAGGCACCTTCGACAGAGACCAGAACGCGTGGTACGACCAGCTTAAGCCCGTGCAGCGCCATCCCAGCTCACCTCTCCCCACAGAGCCGGAGCAGAGATAACTGCACTCCAGAGCTTGAATCAAAACGGCCGCAAGAACAGCTTCTCGACAGAAGGAAGGAGAAGCAAATCAGCTTAAAAGTGAGTAAAGAAACGGGCAGTTGGTGGGAATCTAAGGAGCAGACCAGGGAGAATGGGGGAGCTGGCGCGTGCGCAGCAGTAGCAGCCGCCATCTTGTCAGCCGCCCACAGCAGCAGAAATCTGCCCAAAAGACCTGCAGAGGCCAAACCAGGTCTGTCCTTACAAACTTGCAGGGATTTTTATTTTGCTTCTTGCTGAAGTTTCTTGTTTTCTGGGGTTTTTTGCTTTGTTTTGTTCCGTTTTTACTCTGTTTTCACTTTGCATTGCTTCGATTTATGTATGTTTGTTTGGAGGATTGGTTGCTTTTTAGCTTTTGCTAGATCCTAGAAGTCAACACCTGAAACTCACCAAAGACACCAATAGAGCAGGCAGAAGAAATATCAGAGTAATTGCAACTCAGTACAAGATACCATTCACAGAGAGAAAATAAAAATAAGAAACCTACAAATTCAGGGAAAGCGGCAAGAGCAGCAAAGTTATAAATTTAAGAACAAGGAAACCATGAGAAGGAGAAACACAAAAGAAACAATGAGTCAACATGACCCCACAATAACAGAACTCAATGACACTGATTGGCAGAGCTTACCAGAAGGACAATTCAGATCTTTAATAATAGAAGCGATAGAAAACTTCCAGAAAGAAAGCAGAGAGAGCTGGAAAGAAATAAAAGAACATATAAACAAAGAAACTGACACCCTGAGCAGGAATCATAGCGAAGCCTTGAGGGAAGTGAAAGAAGTGAAAGAGGCAATAAGAGAAGTGAAGGCATCAATACAAACTATAAACAATAGATTAGACCATATGGAGAACAGAATATCACTCCTAGAAGATGACCATTCCAAAAATGAATCCATTATACATAATCTAGAAAAAAAAATTCAACAGTATGAATCTGACATCGATGAGATCTGGGCCAATTTTAAAAGAGCTAATCTAAGAATAATAGGCAGAGAAGAGGGATTAGAAGTTGAAACTAATGGAATAAACAACCTTTTCAAAGAAGTAATATCAGAGAATTTTCCAAACATAGAAAGAGTAATTGGTACACAGGTGCAGGAAACATATAGAACCCCCTTCAGACAAGACCAAAGAAGAGGTTCACCACGCCACATAATAATCAAGATGACTAATGTAGAAGCTAAGGAAAGAATCCTAAGGCAACAAAAGTTAAAGGCCAAGTAACATTTAGAGGCAAACCAATTAGAATCACTCCAGACCTCCCAAACCAAGTCATGA
>PVLC010029330.1:0-20281 GCA_004027655.1 Graphiurus murinus
TTTTTTTTTTTTTTTTTTTTTTTTTTTTTTTTTTTTTTTTTGCGGTACTGGGAATTGAACTCAGAGGCATTTTACCTCTGAGCTATGCCCCCAGCCCTATTTTTTATTCTTTATTTTGAAACAGGGTCTCACTAAGTTGTGGAGGGCCTCACTAGGTAGCTGAGGCTGGCCTCGAACTTGGATCCTCCAGTCTCAGCCTCCCAAATGCTGGAATTACAAGTGTGAGCCACCACGCCCGCCTCCTCCGGTCCATTTTGCTGGACTTCACAGCTGGCATCGAGGCTGATGGGCTGGGTCAACGCCTGGCTCTGCCTCCGCTGCCTCCGCCTCCCCGGGACTCCCTCTGGCACTGCAGATCTGGGGGAGCCCCCTGCTCTCCCCTGGACTCCTGGACTGACACTTTACCCCTTTGCAGACCACTTACCCCCTTCCTCTCCCTCCTCTTATTCATTGGGGTGCCTAGAATCCCACCACCCCCTGCTCTGTCATCCCTCTCTCTATTCAACGCCCACCTCCCAGGGGCCACCCTGGTTAGACTGGCCACCTATCCCATAATGTCTTCCAAAGCAAACCCTGAGCAGAGACCTCTTCTGACCCCCTACCCAGCTGCCAAACACCTCAGGGGCCCCCAAGACTAACAGACACCCCTGACACCTGTCACTGGACGCTAGACGCAGGTTCAGGTGGCAGTGGCCATACTCTACCAGTGTCCTGAGGGCCAGCCCGCCCCCTGGGTTGGGACATCGCCCTCCCGTCCCCCTTCAGGCTCTGCTGGGAAGTGGGTGCTCGCAGCTGCCGCGGGCCCTGTGTGCATTTCCCGGTGCCGGGACAAAGAGCCCCATCCCGGCGCCCAGGGGCTCAGCCACAGCCCTGCAGGAGCCTGGACTCCATCGCTGAACTCAGAGCACCGAGCGTTGATGGGAGGAGCGAGAACAGCTTCTCCTGGGTCTGCTCCAGGGCTGGGGTCACCACAGGAGCGAGCCATAAGGCGCTTCGGTTGGGAGAAGGTCTTGAGGTTTGCAGGGAGGCCGACAGCGGGCAGATCTGAGGAGTGGATGAACCACCAGGACCTAGGGAACTTGCTCCTTAACTTGGGGTAAGAAGTCTGGTCTTAGAACGGAGTCCCCCTAAGGATGGGGCACTCTCCATCAGAAAGGGACAAAGTCCTCCTCTGGGCAGGGCAGGACAGGGGTCAGATAACTTACTGGGCAGTGCCCTGAGTCCTGCAGGCAGTATCCTGAGGCAGGAGAGGATTATATATCCTTGGTGCTGTAGTCAGCTTTTACGCTACTGTGACCACAATCCTGACAAGAACAACTGAGAGGAGGAAAGGTTTATTTGCCTCATGGTTTCAGAGGCTTAGTCCATAGTTGGCTGGCTTCAAGGCAGGAACATGATGATAACAAGGAGACAGAGAAAGAGAGAGAGAGAGAGAGAGAGAGAGAGAGAGAGAAAGAGAGAGAGAGAGAGAGAGAGAGAGAGAGAGAGAGAGAGAGAAGAAGAGAGAAAGAGAGAGAGAGGAAGGGGGGGGCCAAGGACTATACAGTCCCCAGGGACCCACCTCCCCCAGCCTACAGTCACATGCAGCAAATCCATTCCGATCGTTAATCCACCAATGGATCAGCTCGCTGATAAGGTTAGAACCCTCATGATTTATTGATTTCACTTCTGAACATTTTTGCCTTGCCAAAACATAAGGAGCATTCTCCATCCAAATCCTAACACCCGGCACAGGCATGTTGGAATGAGAAAGGGTGATCATAACCCAAAACTGATCTACTGCTTTCTCCTGGGTCCTCTGTAAGACAGAGTGACGTCTCAGGCCACCCAGCACCCCAGGGGCCAGAGCTGTCCAGCGAATGTTCCGTCGTGCTCTGGCACCCGCCCCTCTCTTTTTCTGTTCCCGCCCTGCACCGGCCCTCAGGTCACCCCCTGGCAGCTGCGGGGCCATGAGAGCTGTATTATTCCTGGCCCTGAGCTTGATCTCTCTTCCTGGCCAGTCTCATCTTCCGCCAGATGTGTGCCCTCTGACCCTGGGCTCTTCCACCTGCAGGAGCTCCATCCTGCCAGGCTGGCCCCAGGGGCATAAACAAGAGCCAGACAGATCGGCTAGGACCAAGCCCTCTGCAAACTCCACCACCAAAGGGTTGAAGTGATGTGTTAAAAGCCTGACACTGCCAAGCCACCTCCTAAGCCTGACTCATCTGCTCCCACGTCCCTGAAAGGATCAGCCCATTATAGTTAATGGACTTTGATACTTCTTATTGTAGTACATAAAGGCCATTATTAAAATGAAAGATGTTACCGTGACTTATCCAGCCCTGGGTACTTTCCTGTTTAAAGCTATCCCGCGCAAGTGTTTAACTGTTAACGTGTAAGTTCTTCCACGTTATCTATGGACATCAGCTCATGAGGACTTGTTTTAAAGATTTTATTGACCCCCATCTGTCCCCTGATCTGGAAGGAGCACGAGGCCATGTCCTGCACCACAGGCAGGGGAGGGGGGTGGAGGCCCCTCCCCGCCGGGTGATTAGAGCACGTCCTTATAAGCATATTTATGAAACGAGAGCAGCGCCGTGCTCCTGGCAGCGTGGAATCGAAGGCCGCGATATACCCACCTTATTTGCAGGATCAGAAGCCATTAATTCCTGGAATTGTCCTCTGGAGTGTAAGCGACAGCAGCTGTAGCGCTCGGCTCACTGTCTCTCCACATGGGCTGCTGGGACGGGGGACCGTGAACACCCACAGTCAAATGGGGTGTTACCCAGACAGACCTGCCACCCACCGGCAGACAGTCCCCCGAGGGACCCCATCTCTCCAGCCCTTTCTCAGGCAGACTCAAGAAGAGAGTCTTCTCCGTTTGCTCTGATCATGGAGAGACATTTTGTACACGGCGCTCTGACCTCCAAAGCGCTAAGCATCATGTTGGCTTGTAGCTAAACTCACCCAGCCTCAGTTTCCCCCTCCAAAATGAGGGATTCGATTAATCATCTCAAGGCAGTTTCCTGGCCCCAAACTCACAGACAAACAGAAATCTCCACTATCCTCAGGCTCCAGCTTTGCTAAAATTCGGAGTGCCAAATTGTCAGAAATGAATTAAAAATTTCTACTAAGGTAGCAGTTATAAGTCACTATTACATTTAAATAACATTGGCTGTGTTTTCAATTAGAGAAATGTAAAGACTAGAACAAAATGGCTCATAGCCCCAATATTCATATAACTCCTATTAGATATACTTTTAGGGAGGTAGGCATGGATGGATGGATGGATGGATGGATGGATGGATGGATGGATGGATGGATGATATGGTACAGACATCTTGAAATATTCCAACAGTCCAAAAAGGAACTAAATGAAATGCAAAAATCTCTCTCTCCATTCCTCCCCCAAACCTGACTCCTCATGTCTCCCATAGCTATACGTTTTAACAGTTCCATGTGTATCTCACCAAGAAAACAAAATGTTTTACACTGATACCAGCATCTACACTAACATATGCTTACTCAAAAGGGAAACATAATATATTTGGCTTTCTGCAAAATTCTTCAAACATACAGAAAATAATATAACAGACATCCATGTATATACTATCCAAATTTAAGATATGTTTGCCTATTTTATTTGCCTCAGATCCAAGAAGAAGGAAGGAAGAGAAGGAGGAAGGAAGGTAGGAAGAAAGGAAGGAAGGGAAGAACCGAGGGAAGGAATGAGGGAGGGAAGAGGAAGGAAGGAAGGAAGGAAGGAAGGAAGGAAGGAAGGAAGGAAGGAAGGAAGGAAGGAAGGAAGGAAGGAAGGAAGGGAGGGAAGGAGTGAGGGAGGGAGGAGGAAGGACAGAAGGAAGGAAGGAAGGATGGAAGGAAGGAAGGAAGAAAGGAAGGAAGGAAGAAAGGAAGGAAGGAAGGGAGGAAAGATGAGGGAGGGGGGAGGGAGGAGAGAAGGAAGAACAGAAGGAAAAAATTTACGTCAGAGATACAAATAAAGCTCCCAAGTTTTCATCCTGCCCTCCTCCCCAGAAATACCCACTATCCTGAAGTTCAACGTGTATGAGTCTCACATACATTCTTTGTAATTCTACTATATGGTTTTAAATCCATAAATAATGTATTATAGTTTTGTGTGTGCTTAGTGTTGAATAAATAATATAAGCCACATCTTCCTAGAATCCGCTTTTCCCAATAACCATGTTCATAATCATTTATTCATGCTGATGCAGATTGATCCAGGATATTGTCTTAGTTTGTTCAAGTTGCTATAACAAAAGCATCATAGGCCGGGCAGCTTAGACAACGAGCATTTATGCCTCACAGCTCTGGAGGCCGGAGGTTCAAGGTCAGGATGACCGGGGTTGTTTGGTGACTCAGTGTCCAGTGGAGGCCTGCTTCCCGGTTTGTAGACGGCACTCTCTGTGTCCTCACGTGGTGGACGGGGCGGGAGAGGTCTCTGGGGTCTCTTTCATAAGGTCCCTAACCTCATTCTTGACTGATCCACCCTCCTGGCCTTATCACCTCCCAAGACCCCCCACTTCAATACTACTACGTTGGGGGTTAGGATTTCAACATGTGAATTTTGAGGGGACATAAATATTCAATCTATAAAAGATACTCATTTTCAATTGCTTCACGGCATTCTGTTGTATCACTAAACCATGGTTAGTTAATTATATTCTTCTACTGATACAAAATTGGAGCGCTACCTGTTTCGTTTGTTGATTTTGCTTTTTCAAGCCATAATAATAAGTGTAAGAGATTTTTCCATATTACATCTGTGTCTACCTCATTTTTAATCATCTGTAGAGATTGTATGGAGTGAATAGACCATAATTTATTTAACAAAATAAATGTATGGTCATTCGGCTGCTTTAAGGATCATGTTCTTATAAACAATGCCCTAAGGAATATCCTTATATACTCTTCTTGGCCTACTTTGGAGAATACATCTTTAGGGAAATTTTCTAATAATAGAATAGCTGGGTCAATGATTATGTACATTCAAAACTTTAATAACTTTGCCAAAATTATCCTCTGAAAAGTTTGTAGCTGACCATATTTCCACCATTGATAGAAATGAGAGACTTATATTTACAATAATGTGGAATTTTGTCACCACAGGTAAAAAGTGGTATCCCAGATGATTTCAAATCCCTTCCAGTTTCTTGATTTCAACCCTCATTCATAAACTGAAGAAAAGCCATGATAGTCTCTCTCTCTGTCTCTCTCTCTCTCTGTCTCTCTCTCTCTGTCTCTTCTCTCCCCTCTCTCTTCTCTCTCTCTCTCTCTCTCTTCTCTCCCCTCTCTCTTCTCTCTCTCTCTCTCTCTCTCTCTCTCTCTCTCTCTCTCTCTCTCTCTCTCTCTCTCTCCCCTCCCTCCCCTGCCCTCTCTCTCCTTCCAAGCCACCATGAGCTGAGCAGCTTTCTTTTGCCACGCCTTTCCACCATGATGAAGCTAGGAACCAAAAGTAAACCTTTTCTCGCTGAAGTTGTTTTTCTGGGGTATTGTGTCACAGCAATGAAAAGCTGACACACAGCATGTGCTGTTGTTTCTCAGCCTTACTTACCTCTGCTTTATACAAAGTGTGAACTAGCTCCTGGAGGGCTGAGGCCATGTCTTCTATGTCCTTGTACTTCTGCAGCCTCTCACTGAGACAACAGGCAGAAAATGACTGATGAATGGAGAGATGGACCACCGCATAACACCAGATGGACTACAGTGGCCCACCGTGCTGAACAGGGAGCATCCACTTGTGTGAATCCCTCGGCTTCAGAGAACTGAAGAAGAAGCAAGAAAACCGACTCAAACCAGGTATGGGGTACACGCCTGTGATCTCAGTACTTGGGAGGCTGAGAAAGGAGGACCGAAGATTTGAGGTCAGCCTCAGAAACTTAGCAAGACCCTCTGAAACTTAGCAAGCCCCACAGAAATTTAGCAAGATGCTGTTTCAAAATAAAAAGGGCTAGGGATGTAGTCTGGAGGTAGGATGCCCCTGGGTTCAGTCCCCAGAACCACAAAAAAATATATAAATAAATAAAATAAAATAAAAAACCAACAAACAGGCCTTGCATCTCCACCAGCATTGTAAACGCAGCACTTAACTGAAGATCCTAAAGGGGGGAGGGGGAGACGACACAACAGCATTTTCCAACCAATCAAAATCAAATTATACCTGCGCGACATAATTGGAGTTTAATGAGTAGTTTTATGTTTTGCTAATCAAATCACCATATTGATGGGGTTTATCAGCAGAAATACAATGTTAATTACTAAGGAATGATAAAAAATTAATACGACTCCAAACGTAACGTCCCACATCACATGTGGAAAGGCCTGTGTGGACAGTCGGGAAGCTGGTCACTTTTCCTCTTAATAAGTCCGGTAAGCCGCTGGGCACTGGAGCTCTGGCTGGGCAATGTTTATTTGCCATTTTCAGTTAAACGTGGTGCAAGGATTGAACTCTGGGGCATTCTACCTCCGAGCTATACCCCCAGCCCTATTTTTTATTCTTTATTTGGAAACCGAGTCTCACTAAGTTGCTGAGTGTCTCACTAGGTAGCTGAGGCTGACCTCGAACCCGGATCCTCCGGTCTCAGCATCCCGAATGCTGGGATTACAAGCGTGCGCCACCACACCCGGCTTACTAATGTGTTTTCTTTATTGCTGATGTCTCTCTCCCCCTGGGATGTGAGCCCCATGAGGGAGATTATCTGAAGGTGTTTTGTTAGTCGAATGAATCCCAAGAGCCTCTGACAGTGCCTGGTACAAAGGAAGCATTTCAGTGAATGAATCACTCACTCGATTCCCCCTCCCGTCACAGGGGCCCTCTACTGTGATCCGCCACCCATGGGTCTCTCTGTGCCTTGTCCCTTTGGGGTATCCGTCTACTGAGTCCCTTTCTCTCTTTCCAGAATCAAGATGGAAGGAAGGTCATTTGCAAGCAAAACCTTTTTCATGAGGATTTTGCTACTGACCAGACCCTGAACTGGGTGCTCCTTCCCCAGTCACATCTCAGTGACTTGGAGTCACTTCCTGTGACACCAGACTGCTTGATGGGAACGCCATCAGAAATAGAGAAAAATAGAGCTGGGCGTGGTGGTGCATGCTTGTAATCCCAGTACTTGGGAGGCAGAGACAGGAGAATCGCAGGTTTGCGGCCAGCCTCAGCAACTTGTGAGGCCTTCTGCAACTTAGCGAGACCCTGTTTCAAAATAAAGAATAATAAAAAAGAAAAAGGCTGGGGGTGTAGCTCAGAGGTAGAATGCCCCTGGGTTCCATCCCCAGTACCACAAAAAAAAAAAGAAAAGAAACAGAAAAATGTAAAACTATTCTGGTTTTGCTTCCTTCCACTCTTATACCATTGCCTTGTAGTGGTCAAATCCATCTCTAATCCAGAGGGTAAGGGATCTTGAGAAATAGCATCCCCCAAAATGCATAGCAGAGCAGAGGCTAGCAGAGAGTGGGTCTAAGAGCTTGTCTTTTTTGTATCTCCAGCCTTTGGAAAGACCTTGCACATAGTAGGTGGTCACTAAATGATTTTGTAGCAATAGAAATGATGGATGCATACACCATATTTTGTGTCTCACAGTTTTTCTAAGGTTGAAATCTTCTTACATCATCTAAGACTGACCCTGGTGGTCCCCATCTTCTGGTCCCTGCACATGAGTGATGATGAACCTGTGACTTTCTTCAGACCAATAGACTGTGGCAGGAGTGTTGGGAGGTGACTCCTGTGGCCATGTTAAATCAGTTAAGACTCTAGCAGCCTCGAGCTACAGATCGTCCATACCGGCTCTATGAACAAAGCGACCATGGCAGGCAAAGGGCCTTTGGAAGCTCCCAGGGCTGAGAGCAGACTTCTAATGTGAGAGAAGTCTCCAGCTGACAGCCAGAAGGAATCCAAAGCCCTCAGTCTCATGGAAAACAGCTGGATTCTGCCAGCAACCTAAGTGAGCATGGAAGCAGATTTTTCCCCCTGTCGAGCCTTCGCATGAGAATGCGGTCCCGCCCACGCCTCCACTGTTGCCCGGTGGGACCTGGTGCAGAGGATCCAGCTCAACTAAACCGCTCCTGATTCCTGGCCCATAGAAAGCATGAGATCTGTACTTGTGCTTTGCGATCCTCAGGTCTCTTTCTCCTGGGCATCAGATAACTAAGCTGCAGTCCTCAGCTGCCCTTGCCAGAGGTGCCGCCAGCTGCCTAGGAACATGAGCAAGAGTTTCAGGTACCCAGGCAATTGCACCCTTGCTCCTTCCTCATCCTCTGAGCACCGGGAGGAGAGAGTACAGAAAGGGAAAGGGCCAGATGCCCGCTCACTGCAGGATAGGTTGTCTAACACACACTCAAGATACGCACTCCTGACTCAGAAACAAACTGCCGCTGTGTTAACCACTAAGGTTTTGGAGTTTATCAGCTGCATCTGCTCTTGAGCCTGTAACTAACATAAACAGGAAGCTAAATAAACCGCACTGAACACTCACGAGGCACTAGGCACTTCACTAACGCTTTACATGGATGGATTATCTCATACGAGCATCTGGTCAACCCCGCAATGTGGTTTTGATCTACTAGTTTAGAAAACGGAGGCTCTGGGAAGTTCAATAAGCTGTCCCCCACGTGGCTAAGAATAAATGCAGACAGAATTGGAAGTGTCCTGACTCCACAACCTGTGAGATCTCTGGAAGGAATGGGATGTGTAGGAGAAAGAGACAAGGTACTCGGGGACAAGAAAGTGAAAAGAATTGACTTGGGATCAAGAAGACTGGTGAACAATCCAGGAGGAGCAGCCTTGAAGACACCTTCGAGGAGGGGCAGGGCTGACCCTGGTTCAAGGTGAATTCCAGCAGAGGATGAAGCCCAGGAAGAGGCAGGAGCCCAAGGCACTCAGAATCCACATGCAATCAGAGCAATCAGAGACAAGGGGCCAGCAAGGCTAGACGCCGAGCTGGAATTCAAACCATGGAGGAACTTGGATTGCCAAAACTCAATAAATAAATGGAAGAATGAGCACTTATGATATTACAGGTTTTTGAGTAGAAGTGTTACATAATCGTTGCTGTACATCAGAAGCCTAGTTTAGCATAATCTTATGTAAGTGCAAATACTCTCTTCTAATGTTTATATCGGTGAAAATAATTATACACAATTTTCTTCCTTATAGTTAGAGAGACTCACCAGAGCTATTGCCATAGGAAGAAAGGAAACGCCTTTCCTCAGCACGCAGAAGAATGAGTTTCCTTTGATGATGGTCACACTTGCCCAGATGTGTCGGAGGTGGAACCATGTGTATAAGCATGTGCGTGTACATGTATGCAGGTCACCTGGAAAGAGACACACTCAGTCTGAGCAGGGAGGAGGCTGTGTTCAGGCCAGCGCAGTTGCCACCACACACCCAGGACAGACAGATGGGGATGGCGGTGGCCCCCGAAATTCCGTCTCTTTACATGTCCCACCAGGAGCCATGTGCTCCTTGCGTTCTGAGTTCCTAGCATCTCTCAGATACGTGATAGATTCCTCTTTCATCAAATCCCGCTCCAAAGTCCCCTAGGCTGAAGTAGATGACTCATCCTTGTGTGTGTGTGTGTGTGTGTGTGTGTGTGTGTGTGTGTTCCTGGAGATTGGACCCAGGGCATTCTACCTCTGAGCTACTTCCCCAGTCCTATTTTTTCACTTTTTATTTTGAAACAGGATCTCCCTAAGTGTGTGTGTGTGTGTGTGTGTGTGTGTGTGTGTGTGTGTGATTCTAGGGATTGAACCCAGGGCATTCTACCTCTGAGATACCTCCCTTGCCCTATTTTTTTTTTCACTTTTTATTTTGAAACAGGGTCTTGCTAAGTTGCTGAGGCTAACCTCAAACCTGCGATCCTCCTGCCTCAGCCTCTCAAGTACTGGGATTGCAGGCATGAGCCACCACACGCAGCTGATTCACCTTCGTCGAATACTAGAGATTATTGTTGAATTTAGAGACTGATATTTTAGTAAATACCTGGCACCGGAAAGGCACTTGGTAAATAATGACTGTCATTATCCAAGTTCCTTTCCTTAGTGAAAACTGAGAGTTTCAGTATTATTGCTGAGATGTTTGGGGGTGGGGGAGGCATTTCCAGAGGCCAGAACTTCTGGGGAGTGAGTGATCTGTTGTGACAACCTAGACTCAAGACATCAACCATCACGATCACCACACATCACATCTGCAGTGTGCGACCAACACGTCGGCTTCTCCTCTACTTGGCTCTACCTGCAAGTCTGAGAAGAAACCTGCTGTGCCTCCAGTTGAGTTGTCAAAGAGAATGTTCAACAAGAATGAGCTCAAGCCAGGCGTGGTGGTGCACGCTTGTAATCCCAGCATTTGGGAGGCTGAGACCGGAGGATCCGGGTTCGCGGCCAGCCTCAGCTACCTAGTGAGGCACTCCACAACTTAGTGAGACCCTGTTTCAAAATAAAGAATAAAAAATAGGACTGGGGGTATAACTCGAAGGTAGAATGCCCCTGGGTTCAATCCCCAGTACCGCAAGAAAAAAAGAATGAGCTCAAGATATAGTCCAGGCCCGGCCAGGGCCCCTCCCTGAGTGGCGACATTGGTCCAATACCTGATTTCCCCTGGTATATTTGTTGAATTCCCCATAACCCCTTTAGCCCTCCTTTCATTTTTTTTTTTTTTTTTTTTTTGGTACTGGGGGTTGAACCTAGGGGCATTCTACCTCCGAGCTACACCCCCAGCCCTATTTTTTATTCTTTATTTTGAAACAGGGTCCCACTAAGTTGCAGAGTGCCTCACTAAGTAGCTGAGGCTACCCATGAACCCGGATCCTCTGGTTTCAGCTTCCCAAGTACTGGGATTACAAGTGTGCACCACCACACCCAGCTTCCCCCTTGCATTTTGCACACACACACACACACACACACACACACACACACTCGCTGTAGCTTGGGTTCTGGAATGTCCCCCAGAATCTTATGTATTAAAGGCCTTTTCACCAGGGTGGTGTTATTGGGACACGGAGGAATCTTTAAGAGGTGGTGCCTAAGACAGGTGTGGTGGCGCACGCCTGTAATCCCAGTACTTAGGAGGCTGAGACAGGAGGACTGCAGGGTCAAGTGTAGCCTCAGCAACTTATCAAGGCCCTGTTTCAAAATGAAAATTAAGAAGGGCTGGGGGTGTAGCTTGGAGGTAGAACACCCCTGGGCTCAATCCCCAGTACCAGAAAAGGAAAAAAAAGAGGTAGAACCTGGTAGGAAGCTTTTAGGTCACTGGGGACATACTCTTGAGGAGGATTGTGAGACTTCAGTCGCCTCCTCTTTCTCTTTTTGACTGGCTATGAGGTGAGCACTTTTGTTCTGCCACACACTTCTGCCGTGGTGTGTGCCCTCCTCCCAGGCTAAATCAGTGGGGCCCAAAGATCATGGACTGGAGCGTCCAAAGCTGTAAAATAAACCTTTTCTCTTTTAAGTTGATAATCTCTGGCATTTTGTTATAGTAACTGGAGGCTGACTAACATACTCCTATTGTCTGCCACGGTAATCTGAGAGATATGGTCTTGTTCCTTGAGGACCCCAACATCAGACATGACCATGACAGTCCCCAACATAAGTAAAATGGGAGCTGGCTCAGCAGGGATCCATAACGGGTTATCATTACAGGGCAGACTTGGAACCAGCCAGCTAGAGATTCAAGTCTTCATGCTGCCACACCACGAAGCTGAGACCCAGTTTCCTCTCTTGAAAAATGGGAGCTACGAGTCCAATTCACGGGCTTGCGGAAGAGGTCAAATGAGATACAGCGTGAGCCCGTCTATCCCCAGGCCTGGCCCTTGTTAATCAGTCACGCTTTTGTCTCCTAGATGACAGCCACTAGCCAGGATCTTGGAAAAGGAACGTGCCCTTCTGAGCCAGGTGCCGGGGTCTGTCTGCTCAGGCGCATCTTAGAAAGCAAGCAAAGAGACACACTAGTCCTGGAGATTTCTCAACAAATTGCTTACCAAATTACTCGTATGTGTTGGCAGAACGTTTCGGCTTCTGGCCTACTCCAAGAACGCTTTTGCAAAAGGACATGTGAGTAGATCCAGGACCTGAGAGGTTTCTGGCCAACACCAGAGTGCCACTTTCTCCCCAGGGGTTCCCTTCTGAACTAACAAAGGGGCGTCGGGACTACATTTGAATATTCCAGCCATTAATCCTGGGCACTCGCTGCAGGGCTGTTCCAGTTCTTTGGGTGTTTTGAATACATTTTAAGGATCATTGCAAATTTGATTGCCATCAATAAAATTGCAAACAATATAATTATATTTGTTTGCTTATGTCTAAGTAGGTGCACACATGTGAAATTTGAGCATGGTAATATAGGCGAATGCTAACGCATAGACATATCTGTGCTTTCAGACCTGCGTAGAGTTCTACCTACACAGCACACGAATGCACTTATATAACTTGCAAAAATAATCTACTTCTTCTTCTATGCTGTACCAGGAAGGGGGAAAAAAAAAATCAAATCTAAGCACGAAGAAACTGAAAAAACTACATGTATCATTCACCTGATTTCAATTGTGCCTCTCTTTGAACCTCAGCCAAATCATTTTGTACATTAAAAATTGGTCAGGGATGATAAGATTCCATTTTCATGGTTGGTAATGCAGAACCAGGGAAAGAATACAATTACAGACCCCTGAGTAAACTCTGCGAATGTCAACTTGATGTAAATGATCAAGTGTCTACAAAGGGACCCGGGGAGGGAGGGCGGGCGGGCTCGGAGAGGAGCAGAGAGCTGAACCCCAAAAGACAGCAAGAGACAGACAGACGGAACCAGCGAGAGATAAGAGTTTTAGCACCCCCATCAGACCGCCATTCGCCCGAAACATGGAACTCCGGGGGCCCGGGCATTTTTTTTTTTAAAGCACTCATTCTTGGCTCGTTTTTCGAATGTGCCAAAGTTTTGCAGCTAAATGCGTTTATTCATTCCCCCAAACATTTACTGAACACCCACTCGGGACCATGTCAGGCACTAGGAGCGAAATCAGGTGACCTCAGGTGGCTCCAATCAAGCCTCTGGCGGTTTTTCACAAGAGAGGGTTGGGCAGAAGCCCGAACTGGGAACTGTGCTGATCCCCAGAGCTTTCATGCAGGTGGACACAGGGACATAGGTCATTCCTGAAAGCAGAAACCCAGCTGGCTCAGGCAACCCCTGCCACCATCAGCCGGGTCACGGGACTGTCGCCAGATAGCCTCTCTCCACCCCAAAGGTGCCCCCATGGGGCATCACGATCTAGGACAAAGGGGAGATAGCCAGGAGATGAAGGATCGCGATGTTTCCTTACACAAAGCAGTGGACCATTTCTCTTGAGAAGCAAAGACTTAGGGGCTAGACATTGTTGTTGACAGCTTCAAGAGTTACTGAGATTGAGAAAGGATAAATCAGGCTCCTAAGGGCTCTGGAGGTCAAATCCAGACCAGAGGACAGAAACGGCAAGAGCAGAGTTCTGTGCATCAGAACAGAGGTGTGTCCTGGGTCAGACAGAGCCGCTTTGGAAGGCAAAGAGATACCTGTCACTGTAGGTAAAACAGAAGCTGGTTGGCGACTTGCGTAGACTATGATGGGGGGCATTTCCGCATTGGAATGAGAGAAGTATTGTCTGGATGATATTGAGAGGTGCTTAAAAGGAGGGTTTGGGCTGGATGTGGTAGTACACACCTGAAACCTCAGCTTGGGAAGCTAAGGCAGGAAGATCGCAGGTTCAAGTCCAGCCTCAACAAATTAGCAAGACTCTCAGCAACCTAGCAAAAGCCTGTTTCAAAACAAAAATGTAAAAAAGGGCTGAGGGTATAGCTGAGAGGTAGAATGTCTCTGAGTTCAACCCAGAGAGAGAGAGAGAGAAAGAGAGAGAGAGAGAGAGGAGTCCATGCATTCGAATGGAGGTATGTATTGGTTTTGAGGCAAGAAGACAGGGAAGGGGGTTTGAATTCAAGACCCGTCTTCCCCAGCTCTTCCACCTGTTCTCTGGGTCATGGCTTCCCACATCCTGGACCATCCCACATCTAGTGAACAGGGTCACCCAGTGGAACCCATGTGGCCGCTCATCCTGAGCTGTTCCTATTCCTCTCTCCTGGTTGGCAGCTGCATTCTTTCCCCAATTCTGGCATCCAATGGCGGCTGTTCTTCTAGGCTCTGAACCTGTGGAGCACACAAGACATGCAGAAGCTCTGGAGTCTGCTGACCAATGACTGCTGGACCTGAGGGTGGTGGGTGTGAGTTCAAGGGTTACTCATGACGTCACCATGGCAGGACCTGGAAGCCACCGGTGCTCACGGGGATACCGTATGATATGACACATGGCCTCTGGAGCCCAGCTGAAGATGCGCTTCACCAAATGGGAGGCAGCAGTGCTACCAGCCTCCTTCAGCTCTCTTGTCATGGGGTGCCGGTCATTAAGGTGACAGCAGATGGCAGAGTAGAGGAGCTAGGGACTGAAATATGGTAACGGGCCAATGAGTTTCACCTCATGAAAGGCGTTGTCTGAGCTGGGCGTGGAGGTGCATGCCTGTAATCCCAGTACTTGGGAGGCTGAGACAGGAAGATGGAAAGTTTGAGGTTAGCCTCAGCAACTTAGTGAGGCCATCCACAATTTAGTGAGACCCTGTTTCAAAATAAAAAGTAGGGCTGGGGGTGTATCTCAGAGGTAAAATGCCCCTGAGTTCAATCCCCAGTACCAAATAGAGAAGGAAGGGGAGAGGAAAAGGAGAAGGAAGGAAGGAAGGAAGGAAGGAAGGAAGGAAGGAAGGAAGGGAGGGAGGGAGGGAGGGAGAAGGAAGGAAGGAGGAAGAAAGGAAGGAAGGAAGGGAGGAAGGAAGGAAGGAAGGAAGGAGAGAGGGAGGGAGAGAGGGAGAAGGAAGGAAGGAAGGAAGGAGGGAGGGAGGGTGGGTGTCCATGCTTCCGGACACCATACTAGCTTCCATCTTGGCTCCATGGAGGTTGGAGGTGTGGTTCCACTCTAGGTTTCCGTGACTCCGGCTGTGCCTTGGCTTTTCCCCTTCCCTCCTTCTGGGATCTTCCCCAGGGAGTCAACCGGCTCTCCTTTAACTCCAGGAGCTCCGACAGGCCACCAGCCCACTGCCTCTGAGGACAGACAGTCACATGAAGCTGAATGACCTACGGTCACCTGCGTGGACACCGAGGCATCTCCCTGACAGCAGTGACTTCTCTGAGCCCCTAGGGACCCTCCCGCTCCGCTCAGCCCGTTGTCCTGCACCTGAAGAGGTGGGAGATGAGCTGGGGCCAGCAAAGGTGACTCCAGACGGAGATACCAGGACCTTGTACGGAGAATTTGAAGTAGTGGGGAAAAAAGACCCTTTCCAGGTCCTGTCTTATGAAAGAGACTTCAAATGACACTCACCGCCACCGTCCAGGGCAAGACCGAGGCGTGGTTTTTTCTGTTTCCCAACCTCTGTGAAGCCTGGGTTGCTGATAAGTACATGTACAAAACACAGCTGTGGGAGAGGACTCTGTCTTTCCCCCCGGGGTGCTTGGAGGCCGTCTCTCTGTGATGATGGTCGGGGAGCAAAGAGAGGCTTCCCCACTCCCCTCCCAGGAGCCAATCAGCTACTCAATCCCGCTGTTCAATGAGAGGCTAAACCTCAAACAGTTCCTGGAGTGGGGAAGACAGGAGAAAGCCTGAGCAGGGATGGGCTCTCTGGGGCTGAGGACTGTGTCCTCGGTGAGACCCCTGAGAGCAAACCCTTTCCGGGAGAAAGAACACACAACGCCAGGCCACCCCATCCCCGTTCAAAAGTGGAGAGCAAGACTGATTCTTCCAATTTATTTTAGAATTAGCAACCGAGCGGATTCAAGCCACCCTCAGCCTCGGTCGTTCTCCATGGCCTGTCCTTACTTCACATCCTCAGTGTTGGGTTTTAGTTCACTTACTTACTTATTTATTTATTTGTTTATTTATATTTTGTGCATGCAGGCTGCATAAATTATTGAAACATTATTTTACTTATCCAACCCCCTGTGACAGAAATAGGCTTTCCGAAAGCAGATCTTTCCCTAATCAGTTTTTGTTGCTCTGGCTTCTGCTTCCAAATAGCTCTGTGCACGCGGGGCTGACAGGTGTGTGACACCGCTTGGCCTCTGTAGGGGGAGCCGAGCCACAGTGGGGCCGTAAAGAGACCAGCTCTGGATCCAGGGGTCCCTGGAAAGACGTTATGGGTGCCTGGGAAATAAGGGGCTTCCAACATGTGTCCCCCTGGCAGGCAGGGGGGAGATGGCGCCAGGAATGGATGTGCGTCAAGGGCCGCCTCACATTGCTCCAGGCGTGAAGGCTTGGAAGGCTCACATCACAGATTTGTCCCTCACTGGGTTAGAGAGCTCCACCTCAAGACAGCTGGACATGCCCAGCCAGAGGCCAGCATCTCAGCTAACATTCTGCTTCTGGGTTGCAAAACATCCGACCACTACAACTTAGAGGAAGAAAGATGTACCTGCTCACAGTTTTGGAGATTTCAGGGGGGGTTGGTACTAGAGGTTGGACCCAGGGACATTTTACCTCCGAGCTACACCCCCAGCCCTATCTTATTTTTTTTACTCTGAAACAGGGTCTCACTAAGAGGCTGAGGCTGGCTTTGAACCTGCGATTCACTTGTCTCAGCCTTCCAACTACTGAGATTAGAGGCATGCACCACAATGCCTGGCTCCAGAAATTTTTTTATATACATTCTCTTGCTAAATTGTTATTAGTTCCCCATTATGAAATGCATGAAACAGATTTATGAACTTACTGGCCTATTGCCCTCTTTTCAGAAAAAAAAAAAAAATTACTCAGAATCCTTCTAGACACATCTGCCGTCCCCTTATTATATCTAGTGCAAGGTCCTCAGTTGCACCTGAAGCTATTACTGCCCCCATGGATCTTTTAGCATTCCAGCCTGTCCTCCTCCTCCACTCTGAGGTGGGCAGTATCCCTGACTTTAGGAATCTATATAAAGACATGGAAATCTTTGAGGAAATGAAAAGATACACATACAAAATTCCTAACGTTAGCTCTAATTATTAGCATTCTTCAGCAAGGAAATTAAAAATTAAAAGAAGTAAAGGAACTTGCCCAAGGTTACAAGCCCGCCAACGTGTGTGAGTGTTGGGAGAATTCACATTCATGGCCCCTGACCCCGGAGTCACCTGTCTCCTTACTGTGTGGTTCTGCCTCCCTGCTCATCCTAAGGACTGGGGTCTTGCATTTGTTTGTTTGTTTTGTGGGACTGGGGATTGGAGCCAAGAGTGCTCTACCACTGAGTCCTATTTTATTTCATTTAATTTTGAGACAGGGTCTTGCTATGTTACCCTGGTTGGTTGCTAACTCTTCATCCTCCTGTCTTAGGGATTACAGGTATGAGCTACTAAGCCCGGCATCCCTATTTCTTTCTTCTTCTTCTTTTTTTCTTTTTTCTTAATTGAAACAGGGTCTCGCTAAGTGACAGTGTGCTGACTGTGAACCTGCAATTTGCCTGTCCCAGCCTCCCAAGTACTGGGATGACAGGAGTGCGTCACCGCGCCCAGCTAACCCCAGACACAGAAGGGTTGGCTGATGGATTCTTCCGCTAATGACTGGGTAGCTTAGGGAAGTCTTATTCCTCCAACCTTCTATCCTTGCTTGTAAAATAATAGGGCAGGACAAAGTGACTTCTGCTTCTTCGGGGTTTCCCTAAAACAGGTGCTTCTCTTGTAGGCTTCTAGGCACAGAACATCCCCGTAGTGAGACATGGTGTCCGGGTCCACGGAGTCTCAGCGTTGACAGGATGAGCCTGCACCGCAGACGATGATCACAACTACCGACTGCCACAGCACGCTCCCTCAAACCTTAGTCAATAGCAAAATAAAAAATCAATTTGCTTAATCTTCTTCAAACAAAAGAAGAACATAGAAATCTCTTAATATGAAGAAAATAGGCCTATTTATAACGAGACTAAGAAACGAGTGCATGTAATATGCTTTGCGTCTCCAAACTAATTCTTTGAAAATTTCCAATTTGGAGCCCACAAAATAACTATTTTTAAAAATCTGTCATTGCATGACTAATTCCATGTTAATGAAACTCAACATCTGTGGCTTTTCACATCTGATAGCTAAAATACTACCAATTTAAAGCAAGGGATTAATTTGTTTTGACTTTATTAATATTGGTTAGCTGCAAAATTGTATTTTCCCCATTTTGTAATTTTTTTTTTTTTTTGGTCATTAAATAGTGCCGTAGTGTCCTTCAGTGATTCTAGGACGGTGGTAACCGCCTTAAACATCTTGCAGTTCATGCAAGATATCATTATTCACAAATATACACTCTGCTCCTTTGGAGCTGAACAAAGTCAATACTCGTAAAACATCATCACTTTTTCATTCCACTCCATTCCCAGTGACTTCGTCTCTGGATTTCTCTTTACTTAGGAACTCTGATGTCCAAGTGAAATTGGAGGGATGGTCAGCACAGACGTGTGTCTCGCCCTGTGGTTGAGGACTCGATCTGAATCTTGGTCCCCATCCATCGTGCCTCTGGTCGCTGTCTCCTCCACAGCAGTGGGGGTGTGCTTCTGACACCCCAGTTAGCTTTACAACCAACTACACAGAAGCGCTGTTGGACAGGCTCTGGGTGAAGCCCGGGGTCTGCTCTGACAGGTAGGATCACACCCCATGCCGCCGTGCTGGATTCACTTAGGACAGGACATGGCAGTAGCTCAAGCGACCCTGAAGGGGCCAGAGGGACCAATGCCACCCCTCTAAACTGTGCTGCAATGACATCCCTCTCCTCAACCAGGGAGCCAGCAAAGAGGAGGTGCTAGTCATTCTGCTACTCTCATCTCTCTGGTCCTCAGTTTCCCCAACTGTAAAATGTGGACAATAATTGCGTGTGTGTGTGTGTGTGTGTGTGTGTGTGTGTGTGTGTGTGTTTTTACTGGGGATTAAGCCCAAGGCATTCTACCTCTGAACTATACCCCTGGATCTTTTCATTTTTTTGTTTTTTTTTTTTTTTTTTTTTTTTTTTTTTTTTTTTTTTTTTTTTTTTTTTTTTTTTTTTTTTGCGGTATGGGGGTTGAACTCAGGGGCATTCTACCTCTGAGCTATACCCCCAGCCCTATTTTTTTTATTCTTTATTTTGAAACCGAGTCTCACTAAGTTGCGGAGTGCCTCACCATTTTTTTGTTTTTGAAACAGGGTCCTATTATGTTGCTGAGAGTCTCATTCCATTGCTGAAGCTGTCCTCGAACCTGTCTCAGCCTCGCAAGTACTGAGATGACAGGCATGTGCCACCGTGCCCCACCAATATTTTCTATTTTATAGAGTTGTTTGGCCAACGAGACTGAGCATCCAGCTATTAAATGGCCCAAATGGAACTAAGTATTCATTGATTGACTGATTGAATTTGGTACTAGAGATTAGACTTAGGGGCATTCTCCCTCCAAGGTATACCCCTAGCTCGATCTATCTATCTATCTATCTATCTATCTATCTATCTATTGTTTTGAAACAGGGTCTTGCTAAATGCTGAGGATCTTGCTAGGTTGTCAAAGCTAGCCTTGAACCTGCAATCCTCCTCTCTCAGCCTCCCAAGTACTGGAATTACAGGCAAGCACCACTGTACCAGGCTGGAACTAAGCATTCAAAGCACTAAGCACAATGCTTAGCACCCAGCAAGCACTCCATAATGAGCAAATAAGTACTCTTTTCAAATCACTCTTTGCTGAGAAGAGCATGTCAAGGAATCTGAGCCATCATGTTAGAGAAGTCCAAAGTGGCCATGTGCTCAGAAACTACAGATGACTTCATCAGATTATTAGGTCTGGGGCAGGGAGAGGTGTCATCAGAAATAAACCTCAGAAGGCATCGCCAGGCGGCCAAAGAGCCACTCAGAAGCTCACCCCTGACCCCGGTGTAGAAGCTTCTGGAACAGCATGGAAAACCCAAAACCATGCATACAAATGTTCTCTGTACACTAAAGTGCTTTCCAGAGCTTAGCTGAGAGTTGTTATAAGATGTGTAAGCACGTGGTTAAAGCATGTATTGCCTCTTGTACCATATACTTTTGGTTCCAAAGTTATGATTTCTTCTTTTTTTTTTTTTTTTTGCGTACTGGGGATTGAACTCAGGGGCATTCTACCTCCGAGCTACACCCCCAGCCCCTTTTTATTCTTTATTTTGAAACAGAGTCTCACTGAGTTGCAGAGTGCCTCACTAGGTAGCTGAGGCTGGCCGCGAACCCGGATCCTCCGGTCTCAGCCTCCCGAATGCTGGGATTACAAGCGTGCGCCACCACGCCCG